>JAQIUT010000213.1:0-81366 GCA_028654355.1 Colletotrichum sp. SAR 10_99
TATATATATATATATATATATATTAATTTATATAAACTAATATAACTAATTATAGGCTACTTATTATACTATTTTAATTAATAGTATAAAAAAGGGAATATATAAATTATCTAAGTATTTCCCTTAAAAACTAGATATTTTTGATCTAGATACTTATAAACCTTATTTTATAAGTATAATATTAGATCTAAGGTTTAAACTTTATTATTTTAAAAATAATAAGATTTTATATTATTATCTATGTATTAAAAATAATATAATTAACTTATTAAGAAGAGAATATGAATTATAAGTTAACTCATTATAGGGTTAAAATAGAAAAAGATAGCTAGTTAGAATCTAAAGATATATTAAGCTCTAATATATCTTATAATTTAGATTCTAATAACAACTTCTATATTAATAATAATAATATAGAAGTTAAATATTTAAGTTATTTTGCAGAAGGACCTTTAGGATAAGAAATAAGTTTATTTAATATATAAATATTAAATTTATAAATATTAAATTTATACTAATTAATTTATTATAGGTTAATCCCTTATTATATTAGAAAACTATTAGTTATAAGTACCTTATTTGAGCTATTTTAGCTAGAAGGTATTTAGCTATTCTAGCTACCTTAGCTACTATAGAAAGGGTATTTTCTGTTTCTAGTAATATAGTTACTAAAAATAGAAATAGACTAAGCCTCAATACTATAGCTGAATTAATTCTTTTAAAGTATTAGAAAATTAATACTTTAAAAGAATTAGAAGAAATATATATAGATAATAATAGGGATATAATAGTAGAAAATAAGGAGGATTAGTTATATTTTTCCTAGTTATATTTTTCTTAGTTATTAGTTATTAGTTATTTGAAATATCTAACTTATTACTTTCTTTAATATAATTTCTACTATTAATAATAATTATAAATACTTTAATAGTTATTATATATAAGTATTATATATAGTTATATATAATTATTAAGTATAATTCTTATTTATTATTATATATATAAAGTATGTATAATAGTATATAATAATTATATTTAAGTTATTATAATATAATTAAATTTATATTATATAAATAAATAAATAATATATAATTAAAATAATATTATATAGTTGAAATAATATTATATAATTAAAAGAAATATTATATAGTAATATATATTAGTTAATTAGTTGACTAGTTAGTTGACTAAGCTAAACTAGCTTAGTTTTAGTTAATAGGTTGACTAAACTAGCTTAGTCTTAGTTAATATGTTGACTAAACTAAATTAGTCTTAGTTATTAGTCTAACTAAATTAGTCTAACTAATTCCTAACCCTGTATAAACCTATAAGTTTAGTAAAAAAAAGGCTACTTAAATAGCTACTTTATAACATTTAAGGGAAGATTTAACTTATAGTAAAACTTAAGTAATATTAAAATATACTCTAAGCCTTAAAATTTCTTAAGTAATATTTAGAAATATTTATATTTTAATTATATAAATATAAACTTTATAGCTTAATATACTTAATTTCTTATAGAATATATTTAAGTAGAGTTCTCTCTTATAGGAAAATACTTATATAGATATACTTTTTAATTTACTTAGAAGTAAAAGAGTAATATTAAGAATAAAGCTTTTAATAAGAAGTATAAAGCTTTTTATGAAGCTTTTATTAAGAATAAGTAAACTATAGCTAAAAAGATTAATAAGTTAATAAAATAAGGGTATATTTCTATACGTATTCTCTTAAATAGGTTTACTACTATAGCTATCTTTTAGTTTACTTTAAACCTTTTTCTCTTTTAAGAAAAAAGAGGGTTTTTAATTAAAACTTTTTTTATAAGTATTATTAATTCTACTTTTTTTTTAATATTTAACTATTATAAATACTAAAATATCTATTTACTTTATTAATAATTTTAATCTTTTTAAGGATTATTATAAACTAAATAAATTAAACTAAGTTATAGCTAGCTTATAATCTCTTTATATTAGAGGAATAAGTATTAAAGTTTTTAAGAACTCTTTAAATAAGCTTAGAGGAGTTAGTATAGAGGATCTTACTCTAAAGAATATCTCTTATATAAAAAGTTTCTTTACTAACTTAATTTCTAAATACTACTTTAAAATAACTAATATTTAGTATTATAGAGATATTAATAAGCTTTACTTTAGAAATAATAAAAGTTTAACTTTTTATAAACTTATTTATAATAATAAAAGAGTATTCTTCTTTAAATATAAACTTTTTTCTAATTATTTCTCTATTTTAAGTTATTCCTTATTATATATTAATTTAAGCTACTTTAGAAGAGTTAACTTTATTTATATAACTATATCTAATAACTTTTTATAACTATTATTTAAACTAAAACTTATATATAGTAACTCTATTTTATTTGTAAAGTAGTGTATAATAGAGGGAATATTATTAGGGGTAGTAATAGTAGTAGAGATAGTAAAAGGGGGAAACTGTTCGTTTTCTTGATTATTATAATAATATTCCTCGTAATTAAGAATAACTATTTATAACTAGTATAAATAGTTATTAGTAATAATAGTAGAATAATAAAATAATAATAATAGGGATAATAGGTAGTAGTAGTTAAATAGATAGAAAAACTGTTGGATTGCTTGCTTCTTTAAATCTGTTCTAAGTGGAAAAATCTATCGTATATATAATATATTTTTCCTTCGCAAACCTTTACTTAAGTAATTACTTAATTAGGTAATTACTATAATAGGTAACTAACTGTAGTAACTTTATTATAAAGTTAATTCTTATGGCTTTATTTTATCTGATTTGGATATCTTAGATTTATAGTATTATTATAGTTATAGTTTATGGATTTTTTAGTTCCTATTGTTTTGGTTTTAAATTTTAACTTAATATTAACTTTTGTTAATAATAACTATATTATTAGCTTTAGGGAATTTATATTCCTTTATAATATACTTTTTAGTGTAACTAACCTAAATTATAGTTTTTATTCTTCCTAGCTAATTGTAGGAATTACTATAATAAGTAATTTATATAATTATACTTTTATTCTAATTAGATAAAGTTATAGTTACTTTATTCTTTTTAGTTGTATTAGTATATGATTAATACTTATATAGATATTTATTTAATTATTAGGTATAGTTTTACTAGTTATATTAGTATTAGTAATCTTAGCTTTATATCCTTTTTATAGCGTTAGTTATATTTAGTTTTACTTAAATTCTTCTTTTTAGGGGGTACTTAGTTAGGACTTAATAGTTTTTAGTTTTAGATTATTATAATATTTTTACTTTAGATATCTTTAGCTTAATACTCTTAAGTATTTAGTTTAAAATACTTAAGAAGTAAAGATTAAGGGTTTAATATAGTTAGAATATAAGGAATATATAATAACTTATATATAGAAAATAATTTTAAAAGGATTTTTAGAAAACTATAATATATATTTATATTAGAGAATATTTTAGGAGTTTTTTAACTACTTAGTTACTTTATTAGAAACTTTATAGCTTCTATTTATTAAAAATAAATACTTTAAAAAGCTTTATAATTTCTATTTTTATTTAAAGATATATTTTAAAGTATTTTATATAATTTTAATATTTAAAAACTAAGTTTTTAAGTAAAAAAATATATTTATTTATAAAATATAATAAAATAATAAATAAGTAGTTATAAAGATCTTTAGCTATACTAAATATAAACAATAAGCTAAAGAATAAGAGATTAATCTAAAGCTTTTTCTACTTTATATAAAAAAACTTATAAAAAAGATTAAAAAAGTTAGAAAAAAAGTAATTACTAAAAATATTAAAATAAAGATAGTAATAAATTTATTAAAAGAACTATAAAATAAATTAATACTTATAAGAATTCTTTTATTTAATATAAGCTTATACTCTTTAATAAACTAAAAGTTACTAAATAAAGTTAAATAAGAATAGTTTAAAAAGTATATAAACTTATAAGTATTAGCTTATAAAGTTTAAAAATCTCTTAACTTTTAATTTTATTAAAGAGGGATATATATTTATAGTTATAAAGTATATCTTTTAAGAAAAAAAAGAAAAAAAGAAATAAAGAGGAGAAAGTTTAAAGTATCTCTATATAAATATATTAAGTATTTTATAAGATATATATTAAATATATATAATCTCTATAAAATATAAATCTTAACTTTTAAAAGAGTAATTATTATTTATAACGTTATATTTAATAAGAATAAGTTCTATTTAAAAGAGAACTTTAAAGAAGTTTTATAAATTAAAGAAACTAAAGTAACTATAAACTTTATTAAAAAAATAGTTAACTTCTCTAGCTCAATCTTATAAAGACTTAATATCTTTATAAAAAATAATTTTATCTTAAGAGAAAAAGTTATTATATAAATAATATAGTAAAATATAAAAAATAAAGACTTAATTAAGAAAGCTTAATAAGTTTTATTTATATTTAGATATATACTTAACTTACTTAGTTAGAGATATTTTAAAAGTAATATCTCTATTATTACTTTTAAAATAATAGAGAAACTAAATATATTAAATAAAAAAAAGTATTTAATTATAAATAAAGTTAGTTTAAAAATAAAAATAAAGTTATTTAAAAAATAAAACTTTTTAGATTTAGTTAGTAGTATAAAAAAAAGCTCTTTTTAACTTTAAGATTAATTTAACTTAGAGGATATTAATAAAGAAACTTTATAGCTATTATAAAAGTATTTATATACTTATAAAGTATAAAAAAAGTTATATATAAACTAGTAAATTACTTTTATTTAAAAGAAAGCTTTTATATTTATAGCTAATATACTTTTTATACTATATATTACTATAAAGTAAATAAAGAATCTTTTTTTTATTATTTTTATATTATTCTAATAAAAAGAAAATAAAAAAGATTTATAATATAATATTTTATACTTAATAGTATAAAGTATTATTTAGAGATTTTTAAAAAAAGAATTCTTTTATAAAATAGATCTATAGAAGTAAAAGCTAAAGTCTTTTTTTAAGAAAAAAAATAAACTATATTATATTATACTTTTAGTTTTCTTAAAAAGTTAGAAAAACTACTTAAAGATATATAAGTATTATTTTATATAACTACTTAAAAAGAGATTAAAAAGTTACTCTATAAAGGAATATAAAAGTTAATAAACTATAGATATATATATTTAAAACCCCTTTTTCTAAAATAAATATTTATTTATAAATTTAATAAGAATAGCTATTTAGATTAATATAAAATAAAAATCTATATAAGAAGAGATCTTTAGAAAGAAGGATTAAAAGAGATATATATAGTAACTTTTATAATATATATATTTAAAGTAGTTATAATATTAATAATAGAATTTAATCTAGAAATATTCTAATATAATATTATTAATATTTTTCTTAATATAGATATATTTAAGAATAAAGTATTAGTTACTTATAAATTTCCCCTTAAAAGTATAATACTTTTTATAAATTATATTATTAAAAACTTTAATAATAAATATACTAAACTTAAGAAAGTATTCTATAAGTTTTATAATATATTACTCTTATAATATAAGGAGTTTTATTTAATACTTAGAAGCTTAAAACTTAAGGTTTTAAAAGAGGACTTATATCTCTTTTAGAGCTTAAACTAAAAAGTTTTTATTATTTTCTATATTAATAATATTTTAATATTATTTTATAAAGATAATAAATAGTATTTAAAAAAGTAATTAATAAAATAATAAAAGCTTATAAGATTAAAAAGTAAGGTTTTATTAAGTAGTATTTTAAAATATAAATTATAAAGGATCAAGTAAATTATAAGATCTACTTTATTTATAACTTATATATAAAGAAGATTACTACTTATTTTAATCTCTATAATAAAGTATATCTTTTTATATTACTCTTGTTAAAAAAACTTATAAAAAATAAAAACTAAATAACTTCTTAATAAGTAAAATTATTTTAAGAAATAATAAAATCTATTTTATATATAGCTATCTTTTTATAAGTAGATATAGCTTTTTTATTTTTAATCTTCTTATAATTCTTTATAAATCTTTATAAAGAATATTTTTATATAATAAAATGTATAATTTATTACTTTTTTAGTACTTACTACTTTATAGTTTATTTTAGTAGTTTAAAAGATAAACTTAGAGGTATAATAGTTCTTTTTATTACTAGAGATACTTTATTTATAGATAACCTAAAGTTTTATTAATGTTTATAAAGATATATTATAATAATATTTAGAAGAGTAATTTAATAGAAAGCTATAAAATAAATAACTATTACTATATTAACTATAGTAGCTAAGCTTTTAAGTTTTAATAAAATTATAAGAGAAATAGTTACTCTTTAAAAGCTTTTTAAAGAAATTAAACTTAATTTTAAAGATATATAGAAGATTTACTATAATAATTAATAAATAATTTATTTTATTATAAGTAATAAAGAATATATCTCTATTTATCTATATTATATAGATATCTATAATATATAGTTGAAATAAAAGTATAAGAAAAAAAGCTTTAAAGTAGTTTATATACTAACTTCTAAAATATTAGTAAATAAACTTATAAAAAACCTCTTATAAATAAAATTTAAAAACTTTTAAAATCTTTTTAATTTATAGAATATAAGATATTTAATTATATTTATAGATTTATAAGTAAAAAATACTTATAAAAGCTTTTCTTCTTATAACTTAAAAAGCTTTAGAAAAAAAATATAAAACTTAAGAAATCTATATAAGTACTAAGCTAATTTAGCTACTTATAAAATATAAAAATACTACTTTTTATAAAAACTAGAAACTTATAAATATTTAAAGTTTTTTATATATAATATCTAAAAAATCTAAAACTTCTATAAATTCCTCTTCTTAGTTAAAATTAGAGAAAATATATTTTATAAGTATAGTTAAGTTATAATTAGTATATTTATAAGTATATTATATATAAATATTATAAATAATAGTAATACTTTTATAAATAAAACCTTAGTAAAGAGGTCTCTTATAAGTATACTTAAGACTAGTAAGAGTAGATATAATAATAGTAGCCTAAGTATAAAAGATAATATAAGAATTTCCTTAAGAATTATATAAATAAACTATAGAAATTAAACTAAAAACGCTTAAAACTATAAAAATTATATCTATTAATTTCTTATTATAAAGAGTACTTAATTTTAGCTTTTAAGAAGTATTTTTAGCTTAATACTTATAAACTACCTCTTCTTTAGCTTTAACTTCTTTTAAAGCCTCTTCTTATTTATAATAAGTAATCTCTTAGGAGTTCTTATATATATTAATAGGAGTATAATTAAATAGATATCTTTTAAGAACTTTATTAAAATACTTTAAGTAATAATTCAAAATACTAAGAGAAAAAGAAAAATATTAAGTACTTATAATATTATAAGTAGAAGTTTTAATATAAAGAATATTTATAAGCTAACTATTTACTAAAACAATATAAAAATTAAAATAAGTAGAGGACTTATTTTAGTTTTAAGTAATTACTTTATTTAGTTTATTCTCTTTATTTTCTTAAGTATCTTTTTTTTCTTAAAAATACTACTTACTTTTTAAACTATAATTTCTTAATAAATAATAAGAAGTACTTTTAGTTAGAAAAAAAAGCTAGTTTTTAGGAGTAATATAGCTACTAGAAATATTTATAAAGAGAGAAAAAAGAATTAAACTAAAAGCGTTTATACTAAGATACTAAATACTTATAGTAAGTCTTTAAGTAAATCTACTTAAAAGAGATAAATAGCTAAAAGTATTTATAATAAAGTAAGAAGAAATTAAAACTAGAGGATAAAATATAAGAGATAGAGATATACTTATATTAAAAAACTCTTTAAAATAAGTAACCTTATTAAGAGTATTTTTTAAGTATAGTTATAAAATTCTAGTTATTAGTAACCTTTTCTATATAAACTTTCTTATAAAGAATTAGACTTTTATTTTTACTTATAAGTTTTTAGTTATATTTATACTACTTTAGAGTATTCTTCTAGATATTAATCTAAATTAAATAATATTACTTATAAGTTAATAAGATTAATAAGTAAAAACTTATAAATATTCTTATAGTATTAATAAACTTAATAGCTTTTTTGCTTATAGTATTAGCTTAATAATAAATAATATTATATACTTTATAAGTATATAGTTAGAGCTTCTAAGAAATAAGCTTATATAGACTATATCTTATACATTTATAGAAATTATAGTAATTAATCTAATATAAATAGAAAAAAACTCTTAAATAATATATATTACTTATAAAACCTTATATATATTAATCTTTAAGAAGATCCCCCTTATTATAGTTATATAAATAGTACTTAAGATTAAATCTCTTAATTAAATATTTTCTTAAGAAAAGAGGTATAAGTATAAAATTACTTTATAAATAAAAAAGTACTTACTTTAGAAGTTATTTTTATCTTTATCTTTACTTAAAATAAAAGTAGCTTATTTATACTTATAATTAGTAATATTAGTTTACTTTAAAATATAAGTAAAAAAAAAAGTAAACTCTTAAATAAGCTCTTATATAGATTTATAAATATACTCTTAAGAAGTTTTAAAAGTAAAAGTTTTATAAGAAATAAAAGTACTTTAATAAGTAAATTAGCTTTATTTATATAGATAGTATATAGCTTTAAATTTATAAGTAAGTTAACTATACTTTTAAATAATATTAAGCTTTATAAAATTATATTAAGAAGTAAGATAAGAGTAATAAAAGCTTAAGATATCTTTAAATTTAATATCCTTATTATTAATATTAAATTTATCTTCTACTTATTAAATAGTTAGCTAGTTACTCTAGAAATAAGTTAATAATATTTATAATTATCCTTATCTAGAGAGGATAAAATCTTAATAAGGAAATTATTTTACTTATTAATTAGCTTATTAGTATTATTATCTCAATAAGTTTATCAAGTATTTATAGCTTTATAGTATACTTATAACTACTTTATAGCTATAAAGTAGTTATTATAGCTAGTACTTATTATATTATAAGTATAATATATTAATAAGAGGATTAAGGATTTAAAGAGAAAAAAACTTATAAAGAAATAAAGAGGGGAAAGATTTATAAAGAGATAAAAAGGAGTAAGTTACTATATAAATAAGGAAAAAGATCTTATAAGTAATAGATAGATAATACTTATAGAAATATAAAAAGTAGGATATATAAGGAAAGAAAAATCTCTATAGGAGGGCTAATAGAAAATTCTACTCTTATTTATATTAAGAAAGCGTTTATTTAATTAGCTTACTTAATACTAATATAGTTTATATATTTATATAGTATTAATAATATATTATAAGTTAAAAGGTTCTTTTATAACTTTATAAGGGAGTACTTTATAGCTTTTTTAGGAGCGCTCCTTACTATACTATAAGTAACTTTATATTAGTATTATATTTATTTTAGTTTAGATAAGTCCTCTTAAGTATAAAGCTTCTATTAACTATATATATAGCTAAGGGGGTATATAGTAAGGTATTTAGTAATATACTATATACTTTATAAAGGAGCTTTAGTAAGCGCTTACTAAAGAGTAAGTTATATAAGCTATATAGGCCTAATATACTTAGGATATAAGGGGTACTAAAAGCGTAATATCCTCTTAAAAAAGATACACCTTTATTTAACTCTTTAGTCTCCTCTAACTGTTGCTTACATAATAAAGGAAAATAAAGAAAATTTATAGTATAATATTTTATACTTAGTAGTATAAGGTACTACCTAGAGACTCTTAAGGAAAGAATTTCCTTATAAAATAGATCTATAAAAGTAGGAGCTATAGTTTCTTCTTAAGAAGGAAGATAAACTATATTATATTATACTTCTAGCTCTTTTAAAGAGCTAGAATAATTTAGAGAAACTATTTAAAGATATATAAGTACTATTTTATATAGCTACTTAAGAAGAGATTAGAAAGTTACTCTATAAAGGAATATAGAAGTTAATAGATTATAGATATATATACTTAAAACCCCTCTTCTTAAAGTAAGTATTTATTTATAAGCTTAATAAGGATAGCTATTTAGATTAATATAAAGTAAGGATTTATATAAGAGGGGATCTTTAGAAGAGAGGATTAAAAGAGATATATATAATAACCTTTATAGTATATATATTTAGAATAGTTATAGTACTAGTAGTAGAGTTTAATCTAAAAATACTTTAATATAATATTATTAATACTTTTCTTAATATAAATATACTTAAGAATAAAGTATTAGTTACTTATAAGTTTCTTTTTAGAAGTATAGTACTCTTTATAGATTATATTATTAGAAGCTTTAATAATAAATATACTAAACTTAAAAAAGTATTTTATAAACTGTATAATATATTACTTTTATAGTATAAAGAGTTTTACTTAATACTTAAGAGCTTAAGACTTAGAACTTTAAAAGAGGACTTATATCTCTTCTAAAGCTTAGACTAAAAAGTCTTTATTATCTTTTATATTAATAATATTCTTATACTATTTTATAAAAATAATAAATAATATTTAAGAAGGGTAATTAATAAGATAATAAAGGTTTATAAGGTTAAAAAGTAAAGTTTTATTAAGTAGTACTTTAAAGTATAAGTTATTAAGGATTAAATAGTTTATAAGATCTACTTTACTTATAACTTATATATATAGAAAATTACTACTTATTTTAATTTCTATAATAACGTATATTTATTTATACTACTCCTATTAAGAGAACTTATAAAGAATAAAAAATAAATAACTTTTTAGTAAGTAAAATTATTCTAAGAAATAATAAGATCTATTTTATATAACGTACATAATAAGCAAGCTGGACAGATAAGCAAGCTAGATACCTAACCGCAACCACATTATATTTGCAACTAATAAACAGCACTAAGAAAAGTAATTCAATTAAAACTATTCAGTATCCTCTTCTTCAGACATTTCTTCAGCAATTTAGCATATTTGCGCATTATAACTAGTATTCCTATAGATACTATATTATCGTTAACCTATCTCAATCCTTAGCTAATAACCACTACTCTAATATATTTCCTCCTTAATCTAGGTTATCACCTCTCTCTATAACTAAAGGTCTTCCCTATCAGCTACTATAAGACTTCTTCCTTATCTAAGATATATTTTCTTAGCCCTCCTATATTAGCTAAGTAGGTTATTCTCCTCTCAAAAGATCTAATTCTCTAACTTTAATAAGGTAATCTAATATATAAATCCTCACACCCCCTTTAATAGATACTTAATAGCTTCAATAATTAAAGTTAAAGAGTTATTTTAATAATAAATAATTTAATTTTTAATAAGTTATAACTATAATAATACTTCTATTAAGTTATTTAGTATCTAAAAAGTTTAAGCTAGTAGTATTATTAAGAGAGATCCTAGAAGTATTAGAATATATAACTTTACGTCTAGCTTAAACAGCATACTCTCTATACTTAAAGGTATAAGCCTAGCTCCTCTAAATCCTCCCTAGATGTTTTTTTCTATAATTACTTATATAAATACCTTATAAAACGCAAGGAAGAAGTCCTCCTTTATAATATAAGTATTACCCTATTATATCTTTTCCTTAATTTCTTAGCTATACGCTATTTTCAAAAGCCTAAAACATCTAACATCTAAGGGCTATAGTAGATAAAACGAATAAGCTAGTATATAGAAAGTAATAATATTATTCTCTTTATAATATAACTCAAAATCTATAGAGTAGTAACTTTTATATCTATTAACAATAAGGAGGTGATATTAACCTTTTACATATAGTTTTATATACTATTTAAAGTGTTTTACCTAATCTAAGCCTCTTTTATTTATTATCTATTTATTTTTAGATATTATAATTACCTAATCGTATAATAAACTAGATTCTATATACTAAGTAGAGAGGTAATATTACCCTATAATAATAATATATAGCAGAACGCTATAGCTTAATAAACTAATAGCCTAGATAACTATAACTTATTTATAATTACTAAGCTGCATTATTTTTATATTTAAACACCTTTCTACACTTATAATAACTATTCTAGATGTAATCTAGCCTATTATAAAGCTAATCTCATCAAAGTTATAAATATCAGACTCCACGATGCTATATTTCGCGATTATATTTACTATAAAGCGAAACTATACGTTTATTATATCTAGATCTTTGCATTAAGCCTTCTTATAGTTATACTTATAAAAAAATCACATCTAGAGCTATAGTTAGCGCTTAATGAAGTTAGAAGCCTAGCGCTTCCTAATAGGGGGCGCGTCGCAATTAGCAAGCAGTCGATTAGCTATATCTTCTACACCACTAATACAGGGAGAAAACGATCAGGAATCTAGATCGAGAATATACTCAACTAGCTTCTCTTCTTCAAGTATAGTTAATTTCCACAAGTTAGGAACAGTATCACGTTATAATATAGTACCTTTAAGCTAGGTAGCTAAAGTTAAATATAGTACTAAATAGATTTTAGCTATAGCTTAAATACTAAGGTTTAAGGTTTAATTAATAGCTTAGACTGCTAAGTTTAATTAAGTCTTATTATTTTATAATATTATTATTTTGTTATAGTATAGCGTAAGTTAAAAGGTGGAAGTTAGTAGAACGCAGTTAGGTGTCTAGCTCGCTTATCTATCCAGCTCGCTTATTATATACATTATAGCTATCCTTTTATAAATAGATATAGCTTTCCTCTTTTTAATCTTTTTATAATTTCTTATAAATCTTTCTAAAGAATACTTTTATATAATAAAGTAAATAATTTATTACTTTTTTAGTATTTATTACTTTATAGTTTATTTTAGTAGCTTAAGAAGTAAACTTAGAAGTATAATAGTTCTACTTATTACTAGAGATACCTTATTTATAGATAACTTAAAGTTTTATTAATTTTTATAAAGATATATTATAATAATATTTAGAAGAGTAATTTAATAGAAAGCTATAAAATAAATAATTATTATTATATTAATTATAGAAACTAAGCTTTTAAGTTTTAATAAAACTATAAGAGAAATAGTTACTCTTTAAAAGGTTTTTAAAGAAATTAAATTTAATCTTAAGAATATATAAAAGATTTATTATAATAATTAATAAATAATCTATTTTATTATAAGTAATAGAGAATATATCTCTACTTATTTATACTATATAGATATTTATAATATATAGTTAAAATAAGAGTATAAAAAAAGAAATTTTAAAGTAGTTTATATACTAATTTCTAAGATATTAATAAATAGATTTATAAAAAACTTCTTATAAGTAAAGTTTAAAAACTTTAAAAGTCTTTTTAACTTATAAGATATAAAATATTTAATTATATCTATAGATCTATAAATAAAAAAACGCTTATAAAAGCTTTTCTTTTTATAACTTAAAAAGCTCTAGAAAAAAGGTATAAAACTTAAGAAATCTATATAAGTACTAAGCTAATCTAACTACTTATAAAATATAAAAATAACCTCTTTATAAAAACTAGAAACCTATAAGTATTTAGGGTTTATTATATATAATATCTAAGAGATTAAGGACTTCTATAAGTTTTTTTATTTAGTTAGAACTAAAGAAAGTACTTCTTATAAGTATTATTAAGTTATAGTTAGTATACTTATAAGTATACTATATATAAATATTATAAGTAATAATAATACTCTTATAAATAAAACTATAGCGAGGAGTATTCTTATAAATACTTATATAACTAATAAGAGAGAAAGTAAAGCTAAGAGCTATATTAATATTAAAAGTATTAAGAGTACTTATAGTAATAGAAGCTAAGTAAATAGGAGTAGATATAGTAGTAGTAGCTTAAGTATAAAGGATAATATAAGAATTTCTCTAAGAATTATATAGATAAGTAATAAGAACTAAGCTAAAAGCACTTAGGACTATAAGAACTATATCTATTAATTCCTTATTATAAGGAGTACTTAATCCTAGCTTCTAAGGAGTATTCTTAATTTAACGTTTATAAACTACCTCCTCTTTAGCTTTAGCTTCCTTTAAAGCTTCTTTTTATTTATAATAAGCAATCTCTTAAGAGTTCTTATATATATTAATAAGAGTATAAATAAATAGATATTTTATAAGAACTTTATTAAGATATTTTAAATAATAATTTAAAATATTAAGAGAGAAAGAAAGATATTAAATATTTATAATATTAAGAGTAGAAGTCTTAATAAGAAGAGCACTTATAAGCTAACTACTTACTAGAGAAGTATAAGAGTTAAAGTAAGTAGAGGATTTATTTTAGCTCTAAGTAATTACCTTATTTAGCTTATTCTCTTTATCCTCTTAAATATCCTTTTCTTTTTAAGAATACTACTTATTCCTTAAACTATAGTTTTTTAGTAAATAATAAAGAGCGCTCTTAGTTAGAAGGAAAAGCTAGCTTTTAGGAGTAATATAACTTTAAGTATTAAGAGTACTTATAGAGAGAGAAAAAGGAATTAAACTAAGAGTACTTATATTAGGATACTAAATACTTATAGTAGGTCTTTAAGTAGATCTATTTAAGGGAAATAAATAGTTAGAAGTATTTATAATAAAGTAAGAAGGAGTTAAAACTAGAAGATAAAGTATAAAAAATAGGGATATACTTATATTAGAGGACTCTCTAAAGTTAATAACTTTATTAAGAGTACTTATAGGTATAGTTATAAGAGTTTAGTTACTAGAGACCTTTTCTATATAAACCTTCTTATAAGGAGTTAAACTTTTACTCTTATTTATAAGTCTTTAGTTATATCTATATTACTTAAGAGTATTTTTCTAGGTATTAATCTAAGTTAAATAATATTACTTATAAGTTAATAAGATTAATAAGTAAAAACTTATAAGTATTCTTATAATATTAATAAATTTAATAGATTTCTTATTTATAGTATTAGCTTAATAATAAGTAGTATTATATACTTTATAAGTATATAGTTAGAGCTTTTAAAGAATAAACTTATAAGAATTATATTTTATATACTTATAGAAATTATAATAGTTAATCTCATATAAGTAGAAAAAAACTTTTAAGTAATATATATTACTTATAAAACCTTATATATATTAATCTTTAAGAGAATCCCTCTTATTATAGTTATATAAGTAATACTTAAGATTAAGTTTCTTAATTAAATATTTTTTTTAAAAAAAAAGTATAAATATTAAATTATTTTATAAATAGAAAAGTACTTACTTTAGAAGTTACTCTTATCTTTATCCTTATTTAAAATAAAAGTAGCTTACTTATACTTATAATTAGTAATATTAATTTATTTTAAAGTATAAATAAGAATAAGAGTAAACTTTTAAATAAGCTCTTATATAGACTTATAAATATATTCTTAAAAAAGCTTAAAAGTAGAAGTTTTATAAAAAATAAAAGTATTCTAATAAGTAAACTAGCTTTATTTATATAGATAGTATATAGTTTTAAACTTATAAGTAAGCTAATTATACTTTTAAATAATATTAAACTCTATAAGATTATATTAAGAAGTAGAATAAAAATAATAAAAGATTAAGATATCTTTAAAGTTAAGATCCTTATTATTAGTATTAAACTTATTTTCTATTTATAAAATAGTTAGCTAGTAGTTTTAGAAATAAGTTAATAGCATTTATAATTATCTTTATTCTAAAAAAATAAGATCTTAATACGTAATTTATCTTACTTATTAGTAAGCTTATTAGTATTATTATCTTAATAAGCTTATTAAGTACTTTTAGCTTTATAATAAGCTTATAACTACTTTATAGTAGTAGAATAATTAGTATAGCTAGAATATATCTTTATATAAGTATAATATTATAATATAAAGATTAAAGACTTAAAAAAAAAAGATTTATAAAAAAATAAGAGAAGAGAATAGATTATTATATAAATAATAGAAAAGATCTTATAAGTAATAATAAAATAGCGCTTATAAAATATAAAAGTTAAGATATATAAAGAAAGAAAAATTTCTATAGAAAGGCTTATAGAAAATTCTATTTTTATTTATATTAAGAGAGTACTTACTTAACTAGCTTACTTAACGCTAATATAGTTTATATATTTATATAGTATTAATAATATATTATAAGTTAAAAACTTCTTTTATAACTTTATAAAGGAGTACTTTATTACTCTTTTAAAAGCGCTCCCTATTATACTATAAGTAACTTTATATTAATACTATATTTATTTTAGTTTAGATAAGTCTTCTTAAGTATAAAGCTTTTATTAGCTATATATATAGCTAAGGGGGTATATAGTAAGGTATCTAGTAATACGCTATACGCCTTATAAGGGAGCCTTAGTAAGTACTTACTAAGGAGTAGGTTATATAAGCTATATAGGCCTAATATACTTAAGATATAAGGGGTGCTAAGAGCGTAATATCCTCTTAGAAAAGATATACCTTTATTTAACTTTTTAGTCTCTTCTAACTATTACTTATATAATAACCTTCTAGCGAGGTAAATACTACTAAATAGAGATAACTTCTTAACTAAAGAGGTTATTATAAGAGGTTTTTATAGCTAGAAGTATAAAAAGCTCTACTATATATAAAGCTTTATACCCTTCCCTCTTCCTCTTCCTTACTAACTTATAATAAATCTTTTATAATATCTATACTATATAAGGAATATAAGAATACTAACTTTATATAAAATACACCCTTCTTTAAGAATATAGCTAAGGATATTACTATATAGAATAATATCTATATACTAAATAAAACCTTTAAGTTTAATATATACTCTATCTCTAATTAGAAGTACTTTATTAAGGTTATATTAAATAGAGCTTTTAGTAATACCCCTCTAGAGGACCTTATTTACTAAGTAATTATAGTAATAAGAAGACCTAATAGCTTTAGTATAAAGGCTATATATATCTCTAGCTATCTTAAGGAGTAGCCCTTCTTTATATAAACCCTCTATAATACTAAGGTAGATATAGCTTAAGCTTTAGTATAAGCTTAGTAGGGGAATATTAGTGAGTGCGCCTTACGCTAAATAGAGAGAGCATTGCTAATAATAGTATAGCTGCTACTAAGCTTATTAGCTTAGTATACTCCTTTATTTGTAGATAATATAAGGTATACTAAATGCGTTAGCTAGCCTAATTGAATAAGAAGAATAGCAGATAGCGAAGTAGTAATAAGGATAGTATTAATAGCGTAAGTAATATGCGAGAGAGAGAATAGGTTAATAGTTTAGTAGTCTATAGTAATTAAGTAATTATAAACTATATTATTGCTAAAGTGAAGTTAAAGATAGTAAAGTTCTTAATTGATATATATATATAAGGGCAGCTAAGGTTACGAGAGTTATAATTATATAACTAAAGGCTATATATATTATTAGGAGGTGTAGAGTTAGGAAGTCTATCGCTCTAAGTAGGTAAAAATCATAGTAAACAGCTAGAGGCTATATATATTTAACTTTATATAGTAATATTTAAATAGTTTACTTATTAATAAAAGTATATAAAGTTTTTATACTATTTTCTTAAATTAATAAAGAGTATAAATTAAAATATCTATATATCATTTCTAGAATTATATTTATATATAAAGTAAGTTTTATTATAATCCTTTTATAAATAAGCTATATTATAATTATAGACTTAATATATATATATATATATATAATACTTTTAGTTACTTTTATTTATTAATAAAATATATAATAGTTTATTTTATAATATACTTTCTACTTTATATAGCTATTTTAATAATATTTATTATATTATATTTAAAAATATTATATTTTTAAAATAAATAATTTATTTTATTTACTTTTATATTAAATATCTTATTTAGATTTAGATATTTTACTTGAGTAATTATTAAAAATAGTAATTTTTATTTTATAAAGAAAGATATATTAAATATATATAAATATAAAGAAGTAGGTAGCATACTACAACTAGTAATAACCCCTTAGCTATATAGCTAAAAGGTCAACTAATTTAGGCACTTAGTGCTTAGATTACGCTATACGCCCCTTATAAAGCAACTAGGCCTATAGCACGCTTATAGCGCTTATAGCTACCTATATCTTTATAACTACCCCCCTCCCTAAAACGACCTATCCTAAGGAGTATGCTAGTTTCTATATACCTAAGGTATTTAAGAGGTGTTAACTCTAAAAGGTTTTAGGACCTACCTTAAGGCCCTAGCCCTTCTAAGCCTAATATAAGCTACGTTTTAATAAGTATATAGTACTACTACCTAAATAGGGGGAGGATAAGGTCCCTACTTACTAATAGTATTTACTAAAAGTATATTATAACTAGGGATTTCAACCTATTACCTTTAGCTAAAAGACCTACTAAGTACCTAAATAATTATAAAGAAGTAGGTAGTATACTATAACTAGTAATAACCCCTTAGCTATATAGCTAAAAAGTTAACTAATTTAGGCACTTAGTGCTTAGATTGCGCTATACACCCCTTATAAGGCGACTAGGCCTATAGTACGCCTATAGCGCTTATAGCTACCTACATCCTTATAATAAATTATACTAATTAGGTATAAACTATATAAGCTTTAAATAAAATAATATTTAAAAGGCTTTATATATATAAACTAATAATATAAACTTCTTTATAATACTAATTATATTTCTACTTTTAAGTATTTTATTTAATTTATCTATATAGCTATAAGTACATAATACTAAATAAAAAAGAGAAAAAAAGTTTTTATAATTAAAATTTAATATTAATATATTTAAAAAATATATAACCTTATTAAATATATAATACTATATTATATAGTAATAATTTTATATATAAAGTTATAAATAGTCTATTAATTTATATTATAATATAAATTTAAAGAAAGTAATAAATATATTTTAATTTATAATTAACTATAATTAAAATTAAAATTTTTATTTTATTTTAGTTTAGTAGTAATATTTAATCTAATTTTTAAATTATATTTAAATACTTTAAATAAAAAATTTACTTTATTTTAAAATACTTTCCTAATTCTAAAATAAGTTAAACAATAATAAGCTAAAAAACCATTAGTAAAACACTTTCTAATAAACCTTTAGGTAACTTACCTCTATTAGCTTCTCAGTTAGAATGAAGCATTTGCGATCTTGATCCTGGCTGAAATTGAAAGAACAAGATCGCCACAGTCCACTAAAACCCATATCCTCAAGGATCTCATTAAGAACAGCAGTTGATTCTAGCGCGGAACTGAATTTCGGATTCGAAGTCAAAGCGTGGAGAAGTGCCTGAGCTGACTCTAGTGTTGCAGAGTTTTGACAATGCAGCAAAACCTCGTCAAGAATGGGAACGATAGGCCCGCAGCTACTTCGGGTCAGCTATAACGCCCGGTCACACGGAAGGGGTAGGGGAACATACAGATGCATGATGACGGCCGGCCTTGCTGACGCAAGCTCAGTCAGCCAACGGAGAGTCCGGTTCTGCAGTGCGTCTTCCAGGTACTGAAAATCGATCAACTCAATCGCGGTGTTCAACAGCAGATCTTTGTCCTTCATGCCACTCAAATCGTCGTATCTGCGTGTGTTCGTTACATCACCCAGCACGGAAGGATTGATACCCGCCAGCCACAGGCTGTCTTTCAGCTCTTCACTTCCAACAGTTCGCGCTAGGATAAGCGCCATGTAAGGCGAACGTGAAATGATGTCCGATGGTCTTCCTGCCTCATCTGTGGAGCTGCCGGCCATATCGAGGAATGCGGATAGCACTCGCATCGCGTTGGTTTTGGTAGTGGTGTCGGCGAGGCCGCGTGCCAGACAGGCGCACACGGCAAAATGAAAATTTTCGTGCGTGAAGTGAATGCCGTAAGCTTCGTCCAGAGACAGTGCAGCGTCCTCTAACTGCACCCGACCTTGGAGAAGAAGCGACCCCATCTTGTCTCCTCGCAAGTCCCCGACTGTGCTAATGTTGGTCATAACAGCCTCAAGAAACTGGGCCGTGCAGTTGAAAAGAGCTGGAGGAACCAACCGTAAGAGTGAAATGGCAAGCCAGAAGAGTTGTAATCCGTAACGCGACGCAGAAGGCAACTTTGCCATCATCTTGGACAAAGAGGTGACAATGGAAATGAGCATATCACTGTTGGTGTCATCTCCTAGACGACCTACGCTGTTGCGCAGTGCGACGAGAACTTGGTAGAGTAGGTCGTCGTCCACCTCCTCACGTGCCAGACAGCCCATGACAGCGAACGCGCGGGGTTGTATTGCTGGGTTGTTCTGAAAGGCCGTGCTGGCCACGAGGCTCATCCAGCGCGACCTCCAGGCATTGGATATGTCCACTGATGGGGCAGCCACAGAGCAGACCTCGAAGAGCAACGCAGCCAGGTTCTCAGTCGCAGCCAGCGACGGGCCTGAGTCTTGAGTAGTCGACATGGAAGCACCATCACGCAGGAACGGAGGTGGTGCTGCGAATATTTCGCTTCTTGGTTCGCTTAGGAAATCCAAGCTTCCCCTGAGCTTGTTGAAACGGGTGTCGTCCAGATTGAACGACGTACACGCCGCATGAACTGTGTTGACAAGAAGTCTGTGAACCAAGAGACGCACTTCTGGAGAGCCAGTGTTTGCCAGTATGGTGACAATGTGAAAGATCTCCGGTAGATAAAGTTGAGATTGCACACCATTATCAAACGACAAGGACAGACAGAAGTGTAGAAGCACACAAATCTCTGCCCAGACGGCGTTGTCAGGCAAGTACCTAGTCGGTCGGAGGGAAGATCGGTTCAGTGCTTTTCGCAACCGGGAAATGACCTTCCCACGTAGTGTGATGCTGCCCATGCCCGACACTATAGAAGAAAGAGCCTCCATGGGCTCCTCGGAGTAGCTGAAACTCAAAGCTGACCGCATGAGTTCTTCAAGGAAAATATCCAGGACCGTCTCGTCTTGGTAAATGGCGGGCCATACGACTTGCTCCAGCGTATAGGTCAATGAATGATCGGTCATGGCCACGTCTATCAGCTTTCGGAAAAGAACCGCGACCTTCTCTTTGCCTTTCTCCGCGTCAGCTTCATTGGCAAGCACGGCTGTGCGAAGGCCTGGAAGCCATGGTGACATATATGCAAGACTAAGAGGCTTCTGCTCCTCAGCAAATGTCTCCCAGCCGACGAAGAACTCAGTCAAGAAATCGAACGTCAGCTGAGGCTCAGACATCGCCAGTTGCCTGCTGATTTTGATGATGAAATGTGAAGGATCCATTGGCACGGAAACGTCTATACAAAATGGTTAGCAGTGTTTCAAGCGAACTAAAGTAGTCCTGGGTATTTAGTCATGCATCACAGCATATTGATATTCTTACCCTTTGTACACATCAAATTCGATGCAGCGCTGAACTTGAATGCCTTGCACAGGGCCCCGAGCAGGTTGTATGAAGAGAGCCTGAGCACGTGATCGGAACTTGACAGGTTGGTAAGTGCCAGGTTAAGTAGAGTCCCAGGAACGTCCTGCGGGCGGATAAGCCGTTCATAGGCCTTGTGAGCTCTCGTATCCTTGCCATACTTGGCCTTTGCGCCGCGAATCGTCTGCAATACGTCCGCCTTCTTGGGGCTGGTAAAGTACATGACGATCTTTCCGTTATCAGCGCGTAGGCCAAACGCAGAGTCATCTTCTGTCTGGATTGAAGTCGGCGCCTCTTCCACCTCACCGAGGCGAAATATGTCATTGACGGTCGTGCTCAACCTATAGCCAGGAAAGACCTCCTGTTTTTTTGTGGTTGTCACCTGTACGAACTGGCTGCCAACTTTAATGACAACTTCAATCTTACCCTTAGTCTTGGAAAGTCGGGTAATTGGTTGAAACACATAACGTGTGTCGGTGACGACACTGATTGTTTCTTTGGGGAGGTGAAGTTGACTCAAGTGAAAATGAGCCTGGAGGTCCTGCAGACTACCGATTAGGTGGTAATCGACATTCTTCGGGTTAAAAACGCTGGTGTCGCTCTTGGCGGACACCCGAAGGAGCCTTCGGAAGCATTTCCTGTCGTGTGTCAGTAGTGACATCCAGTGTCTCGGCAATGCTCATACCTGAATGCGCTGTTCATGTTGTAAACATATATCCTGACGAGATTTCTCGACAGCTCGACAGGTGTGAGAAGCTCAAGCTTCTTGAAGAGCTCGTCTTGTGGTTCGTTCTGGCCGTTGTAGCATGTGGCATCGATGAGCAACCCGAAAGGCTTGTGCCAGAGGCGGCTTGCAATCTGTCGGCAGTCAGTCACAAGAATCGAAAACGAGTAACTTGCACATCTCGAGATGAAAGAAATGATCAGTGCCAACGCTGTTGGAGCTAGCATTACAAGAATCGGTGAGGCGAATGATTCACCGCAACGTACCTTGAGATAACAGTACAACAGCGTGTCATAGTCAATGCTCTCTGCATCAATGTGTCGCAGTATGATGCAAATAATGGAGAGGGAATCCTGTGTGGGCGAGCCTATTAGTTGATGGGCGAATTAACAGATGCACCTGAAGGATGACACACCTTGCTCTCGCCTCCATCGTAGACGGCTCTAGCAGTCACAAAAGATTCAGTACTTCGGAATGCGTTCCGAAGCATGAAGTTCTGGAAGCGGGAGTATGATGGTGGAGTATTCGTAGAAATTTGAGGCCTGTTCCAGGTGACAGCGAGTGGTGGGGGTCCAAGGTTCGTGATGAGGTGGCGCAAAGGCTCAAGAACCGGCGACCTTCCTCTAGATACTTCGGCTGGCGATCGCACATAATCTTTGCGTTCCTGGGTGACGAGCCTTTGCCGCATGTGGTCCCAGTGATCGTATAGGAATCTATGGAGGGCAACACAGGAACCGAAATCAAACGACTCGATGCTTGGCGGAGTGTCGATCGTCTCTGGAGCTACCTGTAATGAGTAGTCAGCGGGAACAGCTGGAGACCGCGCAGGACAACTTGGGTCACCTACAGATATCTCGCGAAGGAAGGTAGTAACTCGATAGATGTTTTGCGTGAGAAAGTCATTCAGAGGAAACATGTAAGGCTCTTTCGCCCCAAAAAGGACGTTGTTCGCCAGATTTTGAATGACCTTGGCAATCAGGAGCAGGCCTCGGCGCATCTCCTTAGAGGGCGTCGTTGTCACTAGGCCCTCAACCTCAGGGGCAACGATTGCTGGGCAAAAGAAGCGAAGGAAGACAAAAGCCCCAACGGCGGTGTACTTGGCCTCTTGAAACCTCGGCAGCACAGCAGTGGATATCTGGTAACCTCGTGTCAGACGTTGGACATTGGAAGGTTCAGCGCAGCTTGGCGCACATACGATGTTACAAATTTTGCGGAACGACGCTGGCATGCTCGTTGAGGATGCGCAGATATCATCGATGAATACTTTAGCCACAATCCGTAGCTGGAGGGCGTTCTTCTGCAACTCATCTGTGGAGCTGACCCTGGCAGGATCCAGCTCGAGATCTAGATCCTTTGATGTGAGCATCAATCTCTCTACGACCTTTTGCAGCGTTGCCTTGAGATATGGCTGTCCCTTCCACTTCGCGTAGACGGACAGCATCTTCGTGGCGACACAGGTTCGCCTAAGGATCTCGGATTCGTTATCTTGCCCAAAGGTGTACGGTCAGCCTCACAACCCTCATGATGCAGTCAACATCCGCAGTCTTACCCGTTTCCTCGATTTCCTGCTTGATGAGAACCTCCAACAACTCAAAGCTAAGGCCCCGATGCTCGAAAATGGTGAGCAAAGATATAGTTAATTCGTCGACTTCACTGCTTGGACACACGGCACTCATAGCGGCAACAAGCGTCATGTCCTTGGTTAATAACTAAGACAGGTGTTAGACAGCACCGGTGAAGGTTTTCTTTCTGAAAGAGGGGAGGGTATAAGATTTGATGGAGTCAACTGGATTCACACACCTCTAGCAACTCATCGTACTTCTCGCTCACAGCAGCGTCAGTCAGGTTACTGAACTCCGTCCCTTGTATGAGTATGTTGTACAAGACTTTAACAAAAGCCGTCCGGATTTCGACGTTGTCGTGATAACCAATATTTAGAGAGTGTTTCAGACCAACATCGATATTCGCACTCAGCAGGTTCGAGAGAATGGTGATAGCAAGTTCTGAAGTCGGGGTGCCCTCGTCTCGGCTTGCAATTCCAGCCGGATGGTCGCTCCTCCCACTCTCGGGAGATTCGTGGTTGAGCAATGATAGGAACCGGTTGAAGTAGGTGTGAAACATTTGTGACTTGAGCTCACTCATGCCGGCGTCGGTTTGACCCTCCCCAGGTTGAAGTGGAAGACGAAATGTAAGCTCAGCTAGTGACCTGAGAGAAGCTCTATCAAGGTCTTTCTGCACCCTTACCATCTCATCTAGGCGGCCGCCTGTGCTAGCTGTTGAGTCAAGTCGCGGGGAGCGGGGCCGAGCAATCCAGCCAAAAATGTACTCAAGCAGCTGGTTCCGGATGCGCACGTCGTCTCTCAGATTTAAATGCTCCTTCCTCTTAGTGACAGCCTCACACAACTGGCACACCTTGATCTTGACGCGCAAGGTGTTGGTACTGTCATTGACGCCGTCTAAGAATTTGGCAAAGTTGAGAGCGAGCGCTCCTAGGTGAATGGAGGAGGCTGCACCAAGGTCTGAAGGGCTCTCAAGACGCTCCACCAAAGCTTTCAAAAGCGATATGACCTGCTCAGCGAAGATGATCTCAACATCTTGGGCTTTGTCGCTCGGAGCAAGTGCGCCGGTGAACAGGACCTCGAGTTCAGATTCTAGTGCTCTGAACAGAGACTGATAGAGTGTGGACGAGACTTCGCTGGACAAGACTTCCCTTGTAGCCTCCCTAATCCTGACGCTCGCACAGCCGAGTAGTTGAATGCTCAACTTGAGATATCGACCAAGCAGAGGTTCCTCATGGTTTTCGGACGGCAGCCTATCGATCCACCTTAGACCACTGATGGCTGGCTCTTCCATGATGATTGCTTGGTTTGCAGTACAAATTCCCCCGAGCGATGCCAAGAAGCCGGAGTAATTGCGCCATTCCGTCAAAGTCCGTTCGTCAACCGCATCAAGCGCGGCCATGGACACCTCCCTGGAGAGAAGAAGCCACCTTTCGAAGCCATACTCCCATGCTGAAAGGATACCGCTGGTTGGGTATTGCAGTCGTCGGAGCAGTCCGCGAACTCTCTTCTGAAAGGCAACCAGTCCAGTGAAGCGGAAGGCTCGTGACGCGATCTCCCCATACACCTCGCCGTTTCGGAGTAATGTGGCAAACATTTTCGCAGCGTCCGAAGAGACGCCAGCAAGATTGTTCTCTTCGTAGAAAATACCGATGCATGAAGTCACAGTTTGGCAGGTGTCAACGTCTGCGGAACACAGAGATACAAGCAAAGTTGTCTCGAGTCTAGAAGACGCGGCTTCTACTTCAGGCACGTCGTCGGGCAGCTCCGCAAGTTCCTGCATAGACAAACAGCGTGTTAGTCTCGCCATTTGGAATGATCATTGTGTTACTTACACTGAGAGAAGCGAGTAGAAATTTGCGTGCTTCAAGAAATTCGTGAATCGCCTTAACCTCAGGCCCATCACCGTCAGATGTGACTTGGTTACACATATTGAGAAGAACAAGAGAGCTATTCGGCGCAACTTAGCCTGGATATGGACACTCAGACGGGAACAGAAATGCACGCCTTACCATCGTCTCCAAAATTCACGCCTCAGACCTAGGGATTTCAATCTGCTGCGAGATTTAATTGTGTCAAGAATGGTGCTGTCAGAGAGGAGGCGCTTCGCAACACCCGTAGCGAGTCTGCGAACAGTTGAATTTACAGACACAACGCACGATAGGAAGGACAAGAAGGCATCTTCCTCTGCAGCACCCGCACCTGGCTCGCCGGATCCATCTGCGTTGAAAAGCGAGTGTGGGGACGCATCAAGAAACTTGAGCACGTCGCACGCCATGTTCGTGGAGGAGTGAAGGTTTGAATCACGCCGGGGCATGGCAAGTACAGCGGCAGTGGTTTCTGTCGGTAAGTCCGCTACGGCCTGCGATCCGGTTAAGTCAGGTCCTTAAGACGTCTTACGGGAGCAGAAATGTGGGAATGGACACCCGGAGTTGCATACCTTCAGCTGAGCTCGCATATACGGCCCCGCGACCGCGAATATCTGCTCGTACCTATACGAGTCGGCTTGGCGCGCAAAGTATCGGCAGCCCTGCACCACGGCGGTCTTGAAGGCTTGTGGCGAAGAAGGGCTCAAATATGATTGGAGAGAATCAACACAACTGTCCGGACTCAGTTGTGCTAAACTAACAAATGCCGCTGTCATTAGGTCCTGGTCAAGAAGAGAGGCATCGTTGCTACCACGACGAAAAACTGCCTCTCTGACCTCGTCTTGCACATCCATGGCGTAGCTAACGAGCGCAGCGTCGTCCTCAGCAACGAAGTGGCGAGCAGCTCTGAGCAAAGAGACGAGAGAGTATGCCGCCTGTTCGTTTTTGTTCCTCAATGCTTTCCGCAAGCCGTCCAGAAACCCGACCTTCTTGGCCATGCTCCCGCTCTTCGCATCTCGCAGGTTGCTTGCCACTTCAAAAACGTCTGGCAGAAGAAACAGTAGGGTGGTCTGGAGCGGATAAAGCATTCCTTTTTTCCGTCCATTATCTACAACAGTCTGTGTCATGTCGAAAAGTGTGTCAGCGCCGCCGTCGAGACGTTTATGTAGTGTATGTTGCTGAACAAACTCATGGGGATACCGTTCTAACCAGCGTGTGATGAGAAGGGGTGCCACCACAGCGACAGTGTTCTGGAACGTCTTCCGAAAATGGAGGAAGCTGGAGCAAATCTCCTGGATGATGAGTCCCAGCTTCTGGGCATCCACCCAAAAGAAGGACAGAATCTTGAGAACGGACAGAGCCGCCTTGTCGTCATCCGGGGCAGTAGCAGATTGCCCTGGTGCCGCTTGCACAACGGCGGCAGTACGAACCGTGTACACCACGTTTCTGAAGTAGTCAAAAGAGCTTGACCAAGTGGAGGCGGTAACGTATTCGACAATGACTCTGATGCAAGGCTCCATGATCGCCAAATGAGAAGTGGATAGGGTTTCGTCTTCAGAGCTGTAGGTTCCAACAAGCAGCGGCGAAGCGATGCCGCTTGGAGGGCTGAATACTGGGTTGGCGGTTTGTCTCGTTTCATCGTCTAAAATAGTGGATGATGGGAGAGCGAATCCTTCAGGTATAGGTTCCACGAGCCACTTGAGCAACTCAAAGATACGGGTAACGAGAGCTTCGTCCAAGGGCTCAGGAGCTTGTGTAGGAGAGTTGCGACGCGTCCCCGAATCAACGGCAGGCTGACGTTGCTGCGATTTGACATGATCCCAGTGGGCGGTACAGCAGTCGGCAGCCAAGGCTAGTATGTATATCTCGGAGAGGAGGACGTGAGGAGGATGAGTAGGCGGAGGAAGCCCTTTGTAGTTTCGAATTATATCTTCGAGGAGGGCGACGAGGGAGTCCAGGACAGAGGCAGCAGCGGTAGTGCTAATCTTGACAAGTGTGGACCTTGTGATGATGACGATGTCGTCTTGTTGAAGTTCTTGGCCGTGGGTTCCTGTCCTGTGAGGGAGCTGTGGAGGCGCAAACACCATACAAGGTCAGTCACGCGAACTCGAGAAGGAGGCGAGGCAAGTCGACCCAAGATGGACGGCCGAATCGCATCTTCACAGCGATAACAACTCACCCTGGTAGCAAGTCTGTCAACCAGGCACCCGACGAGACCAGCATCGCCGTTCATTTTTGCTAGTCGAGGCAGTCGGGTTCATGACCGCACGCGCCTGCGCCGGTTTAGTTTCCCTTCCTTCGTCCGGCTTGACTGAAGACAAGCCAATCCAATCTTGAAGCTCGGAGTGTGGAAGTAAGACGGTTGCGGGGCGCTACGACAGCTGGGTTTCAGAAATATCGACGCCCAACAAGAGGAGCGAGAATGGCAAAGGCCAATTGAAATTCGATAGTGTGGCGTGCGGTCGGTGCGTTACTGACGGCGACGGTGTTGATGCTGAGGACAGGAATATGGGCACGCAAGTCGCTATTCAGATATGGATGCTACCTCAGCCGTGACGTTGTGGCGGACAAACTGAGGTTTAGGATGCAGGACTGTGCTTTTTGTGACCTGGGCACCTTACCTGACCGATGGGCTGCGAGGTATCCGTAAGATAGAGGTAGACGCGAAGACCTTACCGGTAGTGAGGTGCTAGTCAGCCGAGGCAGGGGTTTGACAGCGGATCTGCCTTACCTTAGGTACACTGTATGGGCTTAACCTACCTAGGTACCTTAAGGTACCTACGGAGTAGGGAGACAACCAGCGAGTGCGGGGGCATTGGCTAAAGTGGATTGCAGCGCAAGGTGAGTACGGATACACTGTAACAATGCGATTCGAATCGCGCAACGTGCTGCATAGGAAACGGCACGACCGCCCTTCAGCCCGTGGTGTGAGACAGGTGTTGTTAGCAGTTGTGTGCCTGCGCACTATGAGGTAGTATTTCAGATCGTGGAGGGGTAATAACAGAAACTCGGCCTACTCCTGTAAGGGAGAGGAACATCACATCTGGCCGACAATGAGGCTGAGAGTAACACACTAGCTACATGGCTATCGCCAGAGGTACACGGTCTAATCCTCTTTGGGCATGCTCAGGAACTTCTTACGAAAATTGGCGGTGGATCCCCCACAAAGGCATCACCAACTTGGAGTGAACAGCCCATCAGCTGCCTGATTTAGATCCCTTCTCTCCCAAACCTCAAAGTAGGCATTTGTCTTCAGGTTTTTGCCAAGTAGGTACCTCATCTTTAGCACTACCCAATTGCCGGCGCCGTGCCTTCCAACAGCAGAGTCAAATGCGGACCAAGTCGCCCTCCGCCGAGGTAGCACCATAGCGGCAACCTGCCACACATCTGTCGTCGACCTTGATATTCATTCTAGATATGATCTCACGTCCAAACATATCATCACATTGAAATCTGACTCCTGTGCAACTCTGCATGTTTACTGGAGCTCATACTATCTGACATATGGCATGACTTCGGCAGTGGCGGCTCCTCATCCCTTTTCGTCATCCGTTTTCTTCTACTTTCATACAAACACTTCCGTCGACACACCCTAGCATAGCTACGATTACATGTGATTTCAACTACCTGTGGTTGCGTCCGCCGCCATAACCCCCACCAAAGCCGCCTCCGCCGCGACCACCTCTGTGCCCACCACCATGATACCCGCCGCGACCACCACGACGACCTCCGTCATTGTGATTCGCATATTGGCCTTGGATGGGCGGAGGTCCGTAGCTTTGATACTGTCCATATCCCCCGCCGCGAGAGGATCCATTCGAGTTGTGGAAAGCTGGCGGGGGCGGGGGCGGTAGTCCCATCCCGAAGCCCGGGTGACCTGGTGGTGGAGGCTGCCATGACTGGCCTTGCGGTGGTCCAGGGGGGCCATAGCCGTGTTGCATGTAGTTGCCATTGCCCGAATGCCGTCCGTTCCCGCCGCTTGGGGCGTAACTGAACTGATCTCTGCGCCCTCCACGGTTGTGGCCATTATGCCCCAGTGGCGCACCACCGTAGCTCCGTCCTGACCGAGATGATTTGCTCTTGAGCGTCTCGATGTCATTGCGGTCGAGAGCCGCTGTAGGCAACTTGACGCCACGCAGCAACATAGACTTATGAGGGTGCGAGCTCGCCGGGAAGGAATACCAGACGCTGTAAAATGTATTAGTTTGCTGTGCAGGGTACGGAAGCCATATGTGGCTAGTTTCGTTGTGACCAACGTACCTCAGGGACCTGTCGTAATCAAGATTGGGCATGCCGCCGCGCTCCAGAGGATATACTAGTTCGCCGTGGGGTAGGTAGTCCGGAATCTTCTCAATCTTGCCAGACAACCCGTCGCTCGTACGCGGGTTAAGCTTCAATGTTGGTTCTCCTTGCTTCTTGGAGTAAAAGTTGGTGGTGATCTCATCGTACAGATCGTGATGAGCATCCGAAAGCAGCAAGACATCCCTGCCCACTCCATTCCTGGCCCGGTCTGCGGCACTAAGAAGAGGGTACTTCTTCTCTACGGCGGCAAGTAACCTGGGCATCTCAATAAATGGCAACAATGCCACTCCCTGCCAAGCCATCTTTTTGCCATTCAAGTCAATCTCGAAGTCGGTAGGGTAGAAGTCAATGACCTCGCTGTCCTCGTTCAACATGAGATCGTGGAAGACCTCAGGTAGAGCGTGGCGAGATGCCGCAGGCAGCACACTCATCAACTGCTCAAAGGGCCTGGAAATTCGCCCTTTCTCGAACGCGATATCCATCTTGTCCAGTTCCACAAAGTCTGCCGCGAAGGGGGCGTAGTGGTAAGGGTAGTACCATTCCCATGATGGGCAGCCTTGAAAGTAGTAGAGCAGGACCCAAGACAGGCCTTCAACATACGCTCTGGCAACCTGATGTCGGAACTCAATGTCCTTGCGGTCAACATGGAACTTCTGTTCATAGTATCTGTCCGCGTAGCCCTCCTCCCACATCCTCACATGGTCCATTGCCGCCTCTTCGGCCGCAGATGGTGTGCTTGTTCCCGCCGCAGGGGTAGGAGTCGAAAGCTGATCAGGTTCACCATCAGCCTTGCGCTTGCCAAGAATCGACTTCGCGTCCGTCGAAGCGCTTGGGGCATCGACCTTTGCAGCTTGACTTGCATCGCCTTCTGGTATAGGTTCGGCCTTGGACATCATGCCCTTGATCTGATCCCTTATGGCGCTTGCTGCACTCTTGTTGGCGGAGTTAGCATTCATGTTCGATGATCGACCAACGACCATGTCGTGAGTGATCCCATTAGGACCCCCTGCAGCAGGGAATAGGGGTAAGCCTGCAGCAGCGTTGTCAACCTGCTTTGGCCGAGCGTTCCTGGGTTGGTTACGCTCTTCTTGAAGCTTGCGACGTTTGGCGTTGGCCTCCCTGCGATCTTCTTGTTCCTTCCTCCTTTTGAAGATGCCGTCCTCTTGCTTTGCAAGTCCGTTGAGGATTAGTTGCGCCCGAGCAAGATCAACGTGCCCGTCTTTAGTGACGTAGCCACCCATATGAGGGAGGTTGTCTTTCCAGATCGCTGTCAGAGTGTCGATACCGTTCTCGCGAATCTCCAGTGCAGGCAAGTGAGGCAAGAAATCGTTGCCCACGAAACAACACATGAAAACCCAGTCGTCAAGAGCTCTCTCCAGATCAAAACGGAAAGGCAGGCCAGGAACATTGAGCTCAACAGCCAGGTACTCGCGTAAAATTGAGACATGTAGCCAGATGAAGGGTTTCAGTGCTGGCGCCTTTTCTTGTTCATCGAACTCGCCAACTTTCTCCTTGGCCTCGCCGCGGCAATTTCGAGCCTCGTGACCTTTCTGCCCGCAAATCCTGCATACCCTCGGCTTGCTGTCTTGAAAGAAGACATCCTCTCGCAAGACTCGGAAATGAGGCTCGTGAGTTGCGAGACCCAGCATAATCAGATCGGCATCAAGACCGTAGATGACATGACGCGTGTTTGGGTCATAGTCTGGCGAGATACGCTGAGACCGAACAAACGACATGATCTTGTGCTCCCCCTCACCGGGTACTGTGGCATCTGAGATGATAATTTTGAGCCTAGCCCAGGCCGGGTCCGTGTTGAGCTTGTATGCGCACCAATATCTGAGGCTCGCAGCGAGTATGTCCATGAAAGGGGTCCCAGGTGTAATGGAGTTGGAATCAAATGCCTTCTTGGTCATGCTCTCAAGTGTCTCTTCTGGGATAACGCCGCCATTTTGCTGTTTTAGGAGCTTCATGAGCTCTTCTTTGTCCTCCTCCTTCTGCTGAGCGTCTTGAGCAGATCGGAAACGTCGCGAGCGCTGTTGGTTCATCTTGGCACGAGGAGCCACTCCGTCTAGCCAGTAGGGGTCAGTGATATTGTTGCAAGAGACTCGCAATGGATGCAACGCGGAAAAGGGAGGCAGGACATACCAACAGCAATCATTAGAAGCTTTCGCGGCCGAACCATATTAACAACACGGTCTGTGTACCTGAATACCTCGAGCATCATCTCCTCTTCGTCCTTGGGAGCTGGGCGATCCTCGGGATGAGAACAAGGATGCACGATGCCGTTCATGTCGAGATAGAGATTGTCTAGTTCCTCGCCGTTTGGATTGGGGCCGGTGGTGTCAACCGGGATTTCAGATCCATCATCCATCTTCACAGGCTGCTCCTCGATCACCGGCGAAATGATCTTTGGATACTTGTTGGAAAGCCATCGGAAAGCGGCCGGGATACCCATCTTGTCTTGGGTCAAGCAGTGACGCTTTGCGCGCGGGATAAAACAAATTAGCGGTGTTTGAAGAGCGAATGGAGCTGAAGAGATTTCTTGTGTGTCCCAATGGCGAGGCAAGGAATCAGAAGTCTAGACCAAGGGAAAGCCGGTTCAGTCAGGCTTCTCACAAGCTTGGGTGAAAAGGTAGCTTGTCGACCAGTGCGACAAGTCCTGATTGCGGTGATGGGTGTTTTTGGACTCGGCGATGCGCTTCCCTCCAAGCGTTACTGAAGATGGAGCGACTGTCAAGTTGGCAACGCGACGGACTGCGAGGCGCCTCAACGCGTACGCGCGTTGGAACCCGAAAGCAAGCAAGCTGAGCACAACTAGAATTCGCGATCTCAAGGCGGAGACAAGGACGTGATCTGCTCGACACTGTTTGGAGCTCGTCGATATAAACAGAGGCGAGCTAGGGATGCTGACGGACAAACTGCGAAAGTCCCAAAAATCGGGATTCCAAAGTTCTGCATTGCCATCTGCAGTATCCACTACTGGCGCTAGGTGGGCATTGGCCGTGCACTAACTGACTGCGATAAGATAGGAAGCCTAAGACTCAAGTAGATAGGTACCTGAGTAGCGTAGTGGGGACCTACCTACCTCAACAAGATAGGTGCTAATTAGGTAAGGTAAGGTAGGTGCCTCAAGGTGGCACAGGAAGGCCATGTACTCGCTACTGTGAAATATTCGCCCTAAATGCAAAGAAGCCTCGATACCTGCACAAACGGTGGTAACCCTGGTTCGATGCGAAAGTACACCTTGCGTTTTAGTCACTCACTTAATGCGGGTGACAGATACGGCAGCTTCAAGCTTCCCAACTGAGGATGTTTTTATGACTTGAGATTACTCCAACTTGGCTTCTCATTGCCACTTCCATTGCTATTGCCATCTTCTGCACAATTTTCCTGTCGTCAGTGGGCTCGCTGCAAACCTTCAATGGCTGGAGTTTGATGGGACAGCATGTTTTCCATCTCCACTGCACCGGCAAAGCAGTCGGTCGGCGAGACCATCACCGTCTTGAGTGGCCGTCTCAGCTCCGCAACCTTGCTCGAAGATCGTCGCGCTGCTATACTTGGCCTGCGCAGCTTTGCCAAAGACTTCCCCGCTTCTGTTGCCTCCGGAGCTCTGCGCAGTCTCATAGGCAGCTTGAGCAAGGATGCCGAAGATGTTGATACCGTCAAGGTGGTCCTCGAGACCTTGCTAATGCTTTTCAGCCCCAACGAAGACAGCCCAGAGGCCTCGGAGGAAATTGCGCTTTGGCTCGCTGACGAATTTACCATGCGTCAGGAGAACATTACCCTGCTACTCGACTTCCTAGACTCCAGCGATTTTTACTCCCGACTCTACTCCTTGCAACTCCTAGCTGCTATCCTGTCTGCCCGGACAGAGCGGACTGAGGAGTGCGTCTTCACGGCTCCATTAGGCATATCTCGTCTGGTGGCTGTATTGGACGACTCCCGCGAAGCCGTCAGGAACGAAGCTATCACCCTTCTCACCTATTTGACCCCTTCATCGACTGACATCCAAAAACTCGTCGCCTTCGAGAACGCATTTGACCGCGTATTCAACATTGTCATATCCGAAGGCTCCTTGTCCGAAGGTGACCGTGTTGTGGAGGACTGTCTGATTCTCGTTGCCAACCTGCTCAGGAGAAACTCATCCAACCAGTCTCTGTTCCGCGAGTCTGGTGGAATTCGCCGGTTGGCCGTCTTGCTGGAGGGTGCGGGAAAGGCCCAGCGGGAGGAGGCCGAGATTGCCGCATGGGCAAAAACCCAACGCGATCGGAATATATATGCCCTTTTAGCTGTGGTGCGCCTATTCCTAGTCCCTGGGGCTGTGGGAACAGCGCAGAATCAGCTTGCTTTCTGGCAGCACGGCCTGCTTTATCATGCTCTCCAACTGGCGTTTAGCCGCGTAGCCCAGCTTCCAATCAAAGCAGAGGTTGGTCGTTTCCCGTCAGCTACGTCATTGATGCCGTCGTGTTAAATATCTTGTGCCTGCAGGCTCTCGAAACCTGCGCCGATATCATCAAAGGCAACGCCAGTCTACAAGAAGGCTTCGCTCAGCTCCAAGTTCCTTCGCCTCTCGATTCACACACCCCAGTCGAAGTTAGCCAACCAAACGGCGCCTTCCAGGTTTACGTGATAGACGGTCTTCTGGATTTGGCACTCGGTGTCGAAGATACCGAGGCATTCGACTTGCGCTTGGCGGCGTCCGACTGCCTCAAGGCTTACTTCTACAGTCATGCAGACATCCGTCTGCATTTTCTCAGAAGGGCTATAGAAGGTCATAAAACAGGCGCGGATGAGACAGCCAACGTACTCACAGTACTTTTGCGGCCGTCTCCAAACGCCGATATCACTAACCCCTACCGCAGCTGGTTTGCTGCAACCATTATGTTCCACCTTGTCTTTGACAACCCGGAAGCTAAGAGCCTAGCCATGGCCGTTACAGAGGGCGACGCAGAAAGTGGCGAGGAAGTCGTCACGAGCATTCAAATCGTCGCCGCACACCTGATATCTGGTCTGAATCGAGAGGGAGACAGTCGCGTGGTGGTTGGATATCTAATGTTGTTGCTTGGTTGGCTCTTTGAAGACTTGGATGCCGTCAATGACTTTCTTGGAGAAGGAAGCAACACCCAAAGCATCATTCAAGCAATCAACCATCCGTATCCTTCAGGCGAAATCGTTCAAGGGCTCTGCGCCATGCTTCTCGGCGTGCTGTACGAGTTCTCGACTAAAGACTCTCCCATTCCGCGCACAGACTTTCACTCCATCTTGGTGTCCCGAATGGGACGGGAACGGTATATCGACAAGCTGTCCAAGCTGAGAAGCAATCCGTTAGTCAGAGACTTCGAAGTCATCCCGCAGAAGCTGAGCAATTCAGGGTCCGGCAAGCTGCCTGATGTCTATTTCGATGCTACTTTTGTCGAGTTTTTCAAAGACAACTACAGCCGTATCTTGCGTGGCATAGACCGAGATCCTGGGTTGGAGATATCTGTTGTTTCTAATGGCGTGCAGAAGGGTGTTTCCCGCGAACTTGTTGATTCCCTTCGCAGCCAGTTGGCTGAGAAGGACCAGGCATTGCAGGAAGCACAGGTAAGCATCGAAACTGTCAGCCGGCAGATTGGCCAAGAACAGGCAGACCATCGGCGAACTCGAGAAAGCTCTGCTTTGGAACTGGCAAGAATGAAGCAACTGAATGAAGGATTACAGCGGCAGCATGATGCAGAGCTTCGGTAAGCTCTATCCCGTAATCGATGGCAGAGTAAGGCACTGATACCCAAGTCTAGGACTCTGCAGGACAAAATCACGGCCTTACAAGAAGAACACCAAAAGCAGATGGACCAGGCCCGGCGGCAGATTGAATCTCAAGTCGCAGCACTGGAAAAGGAACACAAAAGGCAACTAGCGGATGTTCAAAACCAGGCAGAAGGCCGTGTCTCTGCTCTAGAAAGGGAGCACAAGAAACAGATGGCAGAGATCCAAGTTAAGACTGACCGCCGGATCGCAACTCTCGATGAAGAGCGCAAGGCGATTGATCAAAGACAAAAAGAGGAGATAGATCGGATACAGAAGGAAGTTAAGGCTCAGGTGGCTGCTCAAAGTGAAGAGCATCGCAAACAATTAGAACATGCAAGGAAGACGGCGGAAAATGATGCCGAACGCGTTCGGCACCGAGCTGAGGCTGATGTGGCTGATCTCAAGGCCACTATCAGTCGGCTAGAGGTTGACCTTATGAAGGTAAGACTCTTAATGCTAGTCCATTGTCCCGACTACGACTTACCTATGTTAGGCCAAGAAGACCAAAACGCAAGAGATGCAGGCATTCCGCGATGATTCCACTAGGAAACTACAAGAGCAAGAGGACCTCATGAAAAAAGCCGAAAGCCGCAGAAAGCAGCTAGAGAGTGAGCTCAGGGAGACTCGGGAGAAGGCCATTCAGGTTGGTTCTATTCATGGAATGCGCGTCTAGACACATATGCTGATGGAGACTGCTCCAGAGAGAGGCGGCTGTTCGAAAGGCCGAGGAAGACAAGCAGGCAACACAAAACGAGCTTGACGACCTGCTCATGGTGTTTGGCGATTTGGAAGACAAAGTTGCCAAGTACAAGGTTTGTTCTCCGGTTACTGAACTAGGCCACTCGTTAATGATTCTTGTTTCGTATTTCATCAGGCTCAACTCAAAGCACTCGGCGAGGCTGTCTCCGACGGAGAAGAAGAGCAAGAGGATAGTGATGAAGATGATGAAGAGGAAGAGGAAGAGGAAGATGACGAGGACGACGCCAAAAGTGAAGACGCGAACGGCACCAAGACATAGTTACACGCTGTATCGTCGAAAGCGCCGCCATTACTAAGGGATGAGCAGATTTCCACCGTCTTGGGGCAATGTTCGGTATCATATTCGAATCTATATAGTTGTCCGTCACAGAAGGTGAGACTGGTGTTGTTCGCTTGTGCGTGTCTACCTAGTCTATTTGGCATGAATAAGTCCACTGCTACTCCACTGTGATTCGACACCGAGATACGCCATACCCAACGTCCACTTTTTGGTAGGCACGTGAACGCCGCTGGGTATACGCCTTGACGTCATTTAGTATTCCAGCAAAATCCTTCGTGAAACCCAACGCCGCCCACGGTAACCTCTTGGTCTCAATGTCCTACAACCTGCCAAATCGAAATTATCCCGGAACCAAGAAACACCTCTACCGCAACTTCCACAATTGCTTTTTCTCTCCTTGGCCAGACACAGTCCATGTGTTGCCGATGGTTAGGGCGCGTGGGTTGTTTTCGGGTGCCTTGAAGACGATGCGGCCCGAGACATCCGAGCCGGCTTTAACTTCGATGTTGTCTTCCAGACATTTGCTCATCAGGAAACCCTGCTTCCAGTGGGTGGCGGGGCCAAAGGGGCCAGTGGTAAACGCGATCTCGCCGGGGCGGGTTCCACTGGACTCGCCAGGCTTGACATGCAGGCTCGCCGGAACAGTGTCCTTCCGAGAAGTAGTAAAGAAGATATCAAACCAAACCAAGAACCCGTCGAGTGAAGGAATGTCCCTCGACAAGGTGGACTTCCACGGGGCCTCAAAATCGAGCTCCTCGGTTTTGATGCTGTGCAAATCCTGGAATGCGATCTGCGTTGCAGAGCCGCAAACACAGCTTTCGGGCATGACTTCGATGCGCGCCTCGTCGTAGATGCCGGTCTTCATAGACTTCATGTCAAAGCCGTAGACGTCGTCCCAGAAGGTGATGAAGTCTGTGACATACTCGGGGTCCGACACGGGAGCAGCCCAGATGGTCGAGACGCTGGGGACAAGCAGACCGTCAGGCTTGAGGTAACGGTCTCTGGCCCAGAGAACGCTAGGCAGCATGGCTTCATAAAGGAGACAGTATCCCATCCATTCACTGATGATGATGTCCACCTGATCCACCGGAAGGTCGATTTCCTCGATCCTTCCCCGTATGCAAGTGATTTGATCAGTGAGTCCGTTGTGGAACACATTCTCTCGGGCCTTGTCAATGATGTCCGATTTATCAACCGCAAAGACCTTGGCTGCACCAGCTTTCGCGCAAAACATGCTTAAAATACCTATTGTTATTTGGTCATTAGATTTTGAGAGCAAAGAGCCACCTAGGTCCCCAGCTTACCGGTTCCGCAACCAATGTCGAGCACAGTCTTTCCCGCAAATAAATGCTTGTTGTCGTAGACAAAATCGCGATATGCATCTGTCCGAATGGTATCCTTGAGCATGGTTTCATGAATATCTATCTTGGTGTTAATGAACTGGTTGAAAGCATACCTCGCAGGACGAAATTCTGTGAGGCTTTCGATGTCCACGAACTTACCATTGCTAGCATATGATTCCCAATAGTACTGGGACTCGTCCTTGCGGGCCTCCTTGTCGACCGAACGGTCCCGACGGCTCCTGTTTGGAACATCTTCTCCCCAACGCTGATCCAACGTTTGTTCGACGGCCAAGCGGTAGCTGGCGAACTGTGCCTTGACTTTCTCCAGATCGTCCTCAAGTTGAGCTTCTCGGCTTGACTTCGACTGCAATTCCTCTTGAAGAACACTTTGGGAATTAGAGCCAAGGTCTAGCTCAGTTAGTGCCATGATCAGAGCGTCATCCTCGATGACGGGCTTGAAGAAGCGATCATCAGAGATGTGCTCGGCAGAAATAATTTCGGGCAGACGAGCACCATCGTGAGTGCTTTGGCGGACTGCGGTGGCGATGTCAGCTTAGGAGGACGCCACCGATGTCCACGGGGTGAGCGCTGTGAACGTAGTTGTCTAGTGTCTAGAAACTCACCGAAGTTGACGAGCCTTACGGTGCCGAGGAAGTCGAGGCCGAGCCGGTGACGGACTTCAAGGAAATCGAAGTTGTGCTTTTCGCGGCAATGCTGCAACATGGAATCGAGACTGGGAAAAACGGAGTCGTCCAGCAAAGAGACGAAGTCCACGGTCTCTTCCTCCTCCGGCTCGGCATCTTCCCAGTCAGACTCATCCGATGAAATGTCCGACTCGGGAAGATCCTTCTTGTCGAGCTTGTCAATCGCCATGGTGAAAGCCAAGCAGGGTAGTTTGCTTGGGTGTGTTTCAAATATACGTCCTCAGTTCTGGTTGTCGAATTTTGTCGTCAATTTTGTCGTCGGTCGATGATCGTTGCAAAGTGAACACTGACTGAGTTGAGAGTGACTGGTGAATATTTTCCGTCGTCCACGCCGAATGTGTGGGCCTCATTGGGGCAGGCTTGGATGGGCCTGCCTACGGATGCCAATGCGGTAACAGGGAAGCTGCAGCCAACGTGCCACCGTGCCTACCATGCGTAGAAGTTGGAGTCACTTTTTGTGCGCTGGTCCCGTCAAACTGGACCTACCCGACCTACCCAGCCACCGGCTGCCGTTTGGTTGTCCCGTTCCGGTCCCATCCCGTTCAGTCCAGTTTAACGCCGGTTGTTCTTCGGGCGCAAGCTTGCAAAATTCCATGCCAGCCAGGCACATGAGATACGAAGGTAGGTGAGTCGTGACAGGGCGACCCTAACAATTTCAACTAGGTTCCCTGCCCAAGTAATTATTAGTTAGGTACACGATAAACAACATATCCCAATAAATTGCCTTCCCAACTTTATGTAGGCTTCCTTCTGTTTCAGCCTGGAACGGGGGTGCCATTTAAACCTAACGCACCTGCCCTTGCCTCTTCTTCCATCCCCCCGCCTCATGTCCGCCTCTACTGTCGTCTCCTCCACTTGACCCGAACCACACCGAAGACCTACCTACCTAGTAATGCGGTACCTTAAGGCTCTGCAGCACAAGATTGACAATGCTCAGGAAGCCCTCTCCTAGAATGAAGCCCTGCAGTAAGCACACAGCGTCAGCCGAGAATCAAAACCACCACACTGCCCACGACTAATACGCACTGACGCAAGCACAATCAATGGTGTGCTGGACTGCCCTCGCCGCGAGATCCAATACCAGCTGAGCAAGCCGCCGACCGTCCGTGCCAACGTGAAGGATGGAACGTTGTACATCCCTGAGCATCTGTCAGAATTCATTTTCGCCTCCAGTGCCCTCCACATTCTATTCAATCAACCCCTGGTTAAACTTACCCACAGCCACTGCGATTCCGCCCGGTATAAAAGACCGCCATACTTTGCCAGTCGCCGTTGTCCTTATCATAGTCGTGATAGCAAAAATAATGGCAAAGGCAAATGCCCATTCCCTGGCATTCGGTGGCAGACCTTTCCCGGTAACAAGTCTGGCGGTGAAGATCCAGACGTAGCCCGTCGGGACCTGGAACAGATCACCAGGAATTGCATAGACCCTGTACCAGTCAATTATTAGCCTTCCATGTCCGCCGAGACGGTGTAGAAAGGGGGGCAAGAAATATAGACACACTCACGCCGCGTATAACTGGTAGACAAGAGCGCTCACGACAGCACCAGCCGTTGCGCCAATAACCTGCCCCCAAAACTGAGCATTAGGTGCGGCACCGAGAAGATGGCCTGTCTTTAAGTCCTGCATGAGGTCCCCGGCTTGTAGAGCACCCTGGAAATCGAGTTAGATGTACACTTAGAGATGTTAGGGTTGCGTTTCAACCACACTCGACGTACTGCTTCGGACTGCGTGAGCATCATGGTTAGCGTTGCTTTTACTTCATCTTGATGGCATACTTACCACTGCACCCGCCACAAGGTTGATCAATACACTAGACTTGTGCGACTGTGGGATTATGAGGGCAAAGAACAACTGCGCCAATTTACTGATTCCCGACACAGGATTTAAGTCCGTCTCACCCAGTGCTCTCACGCCCATAATGCTGAGCAGAAGGGCCATGAGAACAGCAACTATGGTCGCATAAAGCGGGACAAGATCGCCAAAGACAATATGGATCGTCATGATGCAAAGAAGAACAGATAGAACAAGCCCCACTGAGACCAGACGATTGCTAATCTGTTGCTCAGGTGGTGCGTCTGCATCGTCTTCCTCCGTATAGTTGTCAGGCAAAACCGAAGCTCTGCGACGCACAATCGTGTTTGGTCCTTGGTCGGGCAGAAGACGCGATGTGCTGGTTGCTTCTGTCTCCTCTTCGGTGCTCAAAGCCGAGTAACCTTGCCTAGATTGGTCCTGGGACCGGACAAGCTTCCGCCAGATGCGCAATCCTCGTTGCGAAAACGTATTGCCAGTCAAAATACTCAACCGGTGGCAAAGTGGCCGAAAGGCAATATGACCAAGGCTCACGATGGCATCAGCAAGCATAATAGCCAACGAGACCCATACGATCCAGCCTTTACTTCCAGCCTCCCAGTCATCAATCGAGCCAGGTGCCCATCCATTGTATTTGGCCAGAGGTGAGAGAATACCCCACCCCACTGCCGCACCCAGAAGCATATGCAGGGTGGTCTCGGGTCCCATAATGATTCCTTGCCCTATGTAAGCAGGGCTCGGATTCAGTGTCCACAGCCAGATGCTGGCGGCTTCGGTCCCAAAGACGGGAATGTTGCGCAGGCTGGGTAGGAAGTAAGAGCAAAGCGTATAGAGACCCGAGACTCCGAAGCAAATCAGCAGCAACCTCATGTTCCCGGCCCAGTCCTGATGAACATCAGGTTCCGACCCTGCGATGCGGCCATGTTCGGCATCTGCGCCTGTAGCGGTGCGACTGTTGTCCATGACGGTCGCCTCGTCAAGGTCCGGCACTAGACTCGCGAACCCACCAGCTGCAGTGTCTTCCGACCCGCCTGAATTTGAGATACGTGTCTGTCCGTGTAGCACGCCAATGAGCACGGCTGTGCTGAAGCCACTCGGAAAGCGCAGCCTTTCACGTATGATGACCTGCCGACGTCTAACGAGTGTTAACAAGAAAGCGAGTACAATCCGAAAGTGGAAGGAATCATTGGGGCTGTCTCACAGAGGAACGGCGAAAACGACACCGAAGTAACATAGACCCAGGGACCATATGATCAACTTCCATAAGCTGATATGGAGTGGCCCTTGCTCATCGGTCGTGAGAAGGTAGTTCATGGCGGGGATCTGCATTCATGTTCAGCCGTGTCTACTTGTGTTAAACCATTGCAATAGATGACTTGACCTATTGCAAGATGGCGAAAGCTTTCCTCTGCTTATGATGACGGGAAGACATACGACACCGACGAAGCCACATCCGAGAGGCATAATGGCCATACTCCCCGCAACAGTCTGAACAAGGACGTTCTCGACAGGGCTAAATGGAAACTTCAAGTGACGCGCGAGCGCCTTGAAAATGCCAAATCCCATCAGGCTGGCGGGCATGGTCATGGTGCTCACCCAGCCCGTCTGCAACCCAAAGTACATATTTGAGAAGCAGATGACCAGGCCCACGAGCAAACCGACCAAAACGCCGCGGATCGTAAAACTGCGGCCCTGTATGGTCGGACTTTGCTTGAAAGAGTCTCCGCCGCGATTGCCGCCAGCGGGTGTCGCGTCAACAGAAAGCTGGCCATCGTGGTAACCCTGATTTGGAGCCATGGTAGCCGTCACGTTTCCTTGGTCGATAGAGAGACAGCCTATGGTGCGGAGAACTGATGGGAACCGATGAAAACCACGTAAGTGGCTCAGTACGAGGCCGTCGTCGACGTGGCTGAAGGGTATGATGGCGGCGATGTCAATTTGCTAACCAACCCGACGTCTGAAGCGCTCCCTCAGCGGCGAAATCATGCATGAGGTGGTGGCAGGTTGCTTGCAAACGGCGACTGCAGAAGAGCCAGAGGAAGGGGTAATGAAGTCCAAAGCGGGCAGAAATGACTTCGTACTGTTCTGTGGTGAAGTCAATCAAGTAAGATAACGTACGGTCGCAACCCTTGCCCGTGCAGGAGAGATCCTCGAAACGGCATGGGTAATCCGGATTCGTATCCGCAATGGATCGCTTATCTTTTGATCCAAACCCCCAAGTTTGTCCGTGCCTGGTCAGAATTGAAGCACGTCGCGACGTGTTGAAGGCCCATCCTTACATTAAGATTATGCCCGCCCACCACGCTAGTCCGGCCCGGAACTCGGTAAAGTGACGTGCGGGCTCTTACTGTGTGGCTTAGTAATCTTCATGATTGTACCAAGTAAATGATCGGAGTTGGTCAAGGCTGCTTTAACGACAGCCTTGGCATGCGTTCTGTTTCTAATATTGCACGCGTTGTAGATGCTAAAACGATGAATCCACAACTCGATTTCCGCTATATGAATGCCTCGCTCTCTTGGTTCATGGAGCCCGGCGGATCCCCCCTTTATACTACGTGGCCCATGTTCGTACGCCGACAATTAGAAACCGAAGCTATCAAGCAGTGAGCTTGAGTCCGGCTCTTGGAAGACTGTCGGCGCTGAATCCTTGCTCCTGTTCACGCCAGATCTCATCTCCATATGAAGAGTCGACATTGGGAGATCTGCGACGACCAATGAACTACGGAGACGCAATAGCTTCAGCGGATTGATTTCGCCGCCCAACCCGTTCGTTGTGCTTATGGCGGGTTTCAAGAACTCCCAATTACGGACTGCCATTTTGTTAGTTTCTCGTATCCGCATATCAATGTTGCATTCAACCATACCGAGATCTAGGCCGAGTAGGTCGCAGCCCATTCGGTCGTAAAGCTTCGCGCTATGTAGCACAAACTCCCATTCTACGCGAGGAGTGACCTTGGAGGCCCCGCGAAGCGTCTGCAGCGTCTTTTGTCGCAGCTGGGCATACAAAACAACTAGAGCCGGGTCGTCTGTGAGGAACAACTTCGATTGCATGTCAGGGGTACATGGTGTTTCGACCAAGGTATAAACGGGTGACTGTGCCATGGATCCAGACGTGGTTAGTAATCGATCAGACACGCCGGGGCTAGCTGTTGGGAGGAAGCAATAACTCACAATCAAGGCCCTTACAGCCATGTCTTTGCGATTTAACATCCAGAAAGTCCAAGAGGCGAGCCAACGGTTGCCTTCCCTGGCCGCCAGAGCAAGCACCTCTTCTTCCAATAGCTTTCTTAGAACCGGTCCCTGATCTCCTTCGTAAACCCTTGCAATGGCAACTGCGCGCTGGAGATCCCGCAACTGATTAAGACAAACATTGACGGCGTCCTGAAGATGATCCGCCAGGAGGAAAAATGCGGCCGCGTACTCTGTTGGGCCAAACGTCAGCAAGTCGAGAGCGGCTGCAAATGTGCACAAGCAAGTACTCACCGAACCGACGCTTGCTGAGCAGAGCATAAGCGTTCTTGAGGGCTTTTGTTCGCCACACTGGATCATCAAAATTATTCGCGAGGAAGCGCTGAGTCGTAGCCTGTTCACGATTTCCGTATGCCATGCGCCACAGACCCTGGAGCACCGTTTTCTTCTTTAGAGCCAAGTAATACAGACTGCAATCGACCGGGTTTTTCGCGTCACTTTGGGTGTATTCGTTTCGAGCAACACTTTCAAACTGCGCTCGCTGTAACTCAATCAGCTTCGGGGGTGGTCACTTATCACCTGATTAGTGTTCTTACCAACGCATTGCGGTCACCGAGCCACATGAACATGCCGCTTTCTTTCGCGTCTTCCCAGCGAATGCCGCTGTGACACTGTTTCGTGACAAAGTCAACAAGAATGTCCTGGCTCGTGGAATGGTAGGCCCAGTTGATCTCTCTCCAAGACATCTGGATTTCGCTCGTCCGCCCCTTTCGTAGGGCATGTTGGCGGAAGAAGAGCATAAAACGAGCGCCATTTTCATCTAAAGATCTACGTTGTTTCTCAACGAGCCCGGCACACTCGACAATGTCTGCCAATTGGATCTGCTCATGCCCAGAGAGCTGTGCAATATCGACCTTGGTCAACCGCTCGTTGATTGCATAAGCAACGTCTTCAGTGAAGTTTTCGTCCTCTGCATCCGCAGCTGCCTGGTAATCAAAGTGAGAACTAATTTGCGACCCGGACGCATGCATTGCTGATGCCTGCCATTTTCTTCAGTCAGCGCTCAATGAGATGCCTCTTGGCTAAAGGAAGGTTGGTACCTCGTCCTGGTAAAACTCAGATGGATCGAGTCCAAGGTAATCGTCGATGGGTTCATCCGCGACGTGAAACTTGAGTGTTTTGTACAAAGACATGAGCACTTTTCGCACCGCTGTACTCTTCCCTGCAAGAATGCTCTGACTCAGAAACTGTGGGTGGAAGATTGGCAGTGGACCATTAAATCGTTGAACAGCTTCAAACAAATCCCACACACCATTTTTTCTATGGGGAAGCTGTAAGCTCTTTACCAACGAGCCAGAAAGATCGTATTCTCTTCCGTGAACAAACATCTGGTTGCCAGAACCGATAACAAGATGCCCGTCACCAAGCCAGGTCGAATCGCCTATGGGATGGGGAGTGAGCTCTCGAATGCTGATCTCTCGCACAGCAGCCCACGCCGGTCCTTTATTGAGATAGTCAAAACGCATCTGACATAATAGAACAACCTTGGACTGGAAGCCCACCGCCAGTATTGACTGTGAGTCTGGAGTGGATGTCCAGTCAAGGTCCTGAATTATGTTGTTAGTTCCGTAGTTTTGTGTGAATTCGAGTCGAGCAGCCCCGATGTCCCAAATGGATAGCTGGGACCTGGTTGAATCGACAAGTGCCGCTTTCTTGAGTGTACTGCCGCTCACCAATGCTGGCTCCGAAAGTCCCGTTTCGGCTGAACACGTTGAAAGCCATCCAACCCTGTCCCCTGTATAGTCAACACGGGCTGTCCAGAAATCAACCCGCCCAGAATGCGTGTACGAAATAGCAATATCCTTAGCAAAGACGTCAAGAAAGCCGGATGTAACAGGTGCAGAGCCTGCCGGGTCAACAGGCAAAACGTAGGCAAGACCTTCGATATTGTCAAGTTGAAACCTGCAGTACTCCTGTATCGAACCTTCATCGCGCCCGTTGACACAAGTTTCGGACCCTCGGCGTGAATACTGCGGGAGATTAACCTTCCAAACGAGACCCCGCTGTTCCGAGGTGACAGTCGCAATATGGGCTACTGCGTACTCCTCGTGTGGCTGCCTTGGCAATATGACCAAACACAGAGGCTTGCCAGCAATATCATAGGACTGACGTTCCAACAACATAGCCTTTGGCAACCGGCAATCCCAGAGATATATGGTGTTATGCTCCAGAAAAATGACAAAGCGGCCTTTTCGGAGAACACATATACGGTGAATATGTCCACTACCTGGAATGACACTCTGCCGCGATAATCCTGATTTGGTGTTGCCGTTATGGGTCCAGACGATGCTTTCACCTTCCGCTGTCCTGGAAACCACTGCTCGCCCGCTAAAATTTCGGACCATCTTCTTGATAGGAGCCGAGTGTCCAGACCACATACATTGCCGAGAAAGGCAATTTTGGTCAGCGGCCGGGCTGAGGAAGTCCACCAAGTCAGATTCGTAAAGATGTATTTGGCCCTCAAAGTCGTGAAACAAGATGTGTAGTCGCCCAGTCCGCCGGTCACAATAACTTTGTACCACAACGTGCTGGCTGCACATAAATTCGAGGTCTTGCGGCTTGAATCGAGACAAGTTCGCAGCCGTGGACTTGCTGGATTTAGACCCTACGTCTTCTAACACAAAGACAGCCGTTTCCCCAGCGCCGTTGAAGGCGACACATAGCTCAGGGCTCTTGTTTGCAAGGGAAATCAGGTGCTCAAGAGCGTTATCTTGTTCTCCGTTCTGAATCGGGCGGCGTTGTACAGCTAGCTCCGTAGCAGCGGATACGTCCCTGCCGTCGATGATGAAGGCCAGAAATGCTGAAGGGGGGCTCACGGTCCTGAGACTCTGCTCCCGGAATGCCGAAGCCAGATCAATGGTCCCCCACAGATTCAGTTGTTGGGGGGCATGGGGGTCGGACCCCGTCCAAATGCGAATCTTGTTGTCGACACATGCAGTATAGAGCACGTTTTGGACAGTTTGTTCGATATGATAAGGTTTTCGCCATCGGATACTTGTCACAATATCTGGGTGTCGCAGGTAGGCCAAGTCGAAGCGCACGTCTTCAGCGCCGTACGTAAGACGGCGCCACACCTTGACGAGGCGGTCGTGAAAGCCAACCGATGCGATGTACGCCGAATCGTAGGATATTTCTGCAAGCTTGGAGGGGCTCGGAAGGGTTTTCGTCCATATGCTGTTTGGCTCGTCGGCCGTCGAATACATGCAAAGGACAGAATGAGCTACGAGGAGCTCTTCGGATGTGCCCCAGCTCAAAATGGTATTGTCGATAGCATCTCGAAGGTCGGGTATAAGGAACGAAGACTGGAGTCCCCACTATCGCAGACACATAGGATTAGCGATGGGCCGCTTCAAACTACAGAGCATAGTCTGCAGGGCCAGAGCAAGCTAGTCCAGGGCTGGATCGGAGAACTACCTTTAAAGCGTCCTCTGACTGTCCAAATGGCTTGTAAACTCTGATGACGGAGTCGGTGCAAGTTGCGATCTTTCCAGACCACTCGTCAAATGCAACGGCTTGCAGATGAGCTGGGTCTTCGTCGTAGACGGTTTGGACAATGGTGCCGGGATCGCACAGGATGGTGAACGCGCTGCCCGTGATATAGACCTACAGGGACGCATATCAGCGAAATAGGAGTAAGCGAGGGCGCCAATGGCTCACGTTGAAGTGCCTCGAGTCCCAGAAGCCCGTCGCAAGAGCGTAGAGCCCAGATTTGGGCCTGCCTGGGAGGACTGCTCTCATCCTACTAGCCTGAGACTCGCAGCAGCATTGCTCGGGTAAGCAGATCGCGGTCGTTGCCCGTCGCCGACGAAAACTTGGTCGGCAAGGCGCAGAGAAATGTTGGGGCGAGCGATGGCAGAGGTCGTAGATGAAAGACAATGGATACGGCGCGTTTTGAATGGGTTCTGAGACGCGTAAGGTTCATGCAAAGATGGACAGGACAGTCTTTTAGGAGCTCTGTCGGGAACAAATGAGATAGCGATCTTTAGAGGGGTACGACCTCGAATAGGTCGGCACCAAGGTGAGGCAAAGTGAGGGAAGGCAAGGCAGGGGAGAGGCAAGGTACGTAGCTATATCTGGTGACGGGTCTCGGGGAAGCTTGCAGCGATAAGATAACGTTGGAGAATGACGCCAGCTTGCAGAATGACCATCTGAGCCACGGTTGGCCAATGCCTGTCAACGAGGGGCAAGTGCTAGTCGGAAAATATGCGTGCCAACTTATCTCCTTTTACCCCTTCTATTATTCTTCTTTTTTGGCGGCCTTCCGTGACAAGCAATGTCGATATTTGCACGTCCCAGGTGGTACAATGCACGTTGGCCCAGATCGTACGTCTTTACTCAAATCAGTCGGGTATACTAATACACATTTTTCCAAGACAACACACGACGTCAATATCCACCAGAAGCCACATTACGTAGCCTGAGTTCCAACCCTCTTTAATCTACTTGACCCAGCGCCCCAGGCCGACCGCCATTTACCCGTCGCATACTCATGTCAGCTGTGGAAAGCCTCTGGGCCTGTGCGAAAGAGAGCCTGCTCAACTGACCAGCCTGGGCTGGTGGCACACTCCTGTTGTACCGCTCTCGAAGCTCACGTTCGAACGGCGTTGGCAAAGGAGCAAATGGTGTCATGGATGGTAACTGCACCGAGGATGCCATCCCTGTCCACCGTGTTGGTGTGCTCACAACGACTCCATCCACGTCCACTCCTGAACCTCCCATATCTTGATCCTCCTCCTCTTCAACCGTAGAGCCCATTTGTTGGCGTTTTGAGGCTCTGAACAGCCCTGTCCCCGGCCGCTCGTGTACTGTCCTTGATAGTTGGAAAGACTGGCGACTCATGCCGAGCCCAGTGCCCTTCCGTGAGCTCCCAAGGCTTGCTCTCATCGCGCTCAAATTTTGTGACCTGGTCGTGTCTCCATCTCCTTTCCAATGGTGAAGAAGACGACGAACGAGCTGCTTCTTATTCCTTTCTCTGACATCTGTAGCAACATATTCCCTGCTCTTTAGTTGAAGTACTGTAGACTGCCACTGACCCCAATATCGCATTTTTAAGGTCTCCTGCCAGACTTCCTTCGAGCGACCGTGCACGCTTGCATGGTCTTGAGAAATGATATGCCACTCGCCGAGCCATGCGGCTGTAAGGAGCCTGGAAGCACCCCGATCGCGGCTGCTGTTCTTATACCAAACGTCCAAGAAACCAACAACACGATCCCGCTTCTCCATGTTGTGGTGCTTAGTCGCTTCCCAGCCAAGGTTGCGATACACTCGAGCCAATGACTTCCAGCGACTCAGATTTTCCTTCGTTGAGGTGGCCTTAACATGTTGTCTGCATCGTGCGTAAGACCTTCGCGTTTGAGATCTCCAGGCCCCCTTTGAGCGCCAGGTTTTCACCACTGCGTTGACGCTGGCGAAAAAGTAGCCACGCTGGGTCCATGTACAGACATTTGAGCTATGCAGAATGCCAGCTTGCCAGGTATCGACCACGTGTCGTGCCGCTTGATGTTTAGCAGAGGTTCGCGATTTCTTACTAAACCGAGCCATGTCCAATGCTTGCCAGTGCCAGATGTCTAAAACCTTTGTCTTGAGCAATCTATGAGAAATGGCCAGAGGGGAATGCATGCCATAGGGTGTCGGTGGCAGCTTAGGATCGGTTTGGTCCTTGTTATTCCTTCTGTGGCCGCTATACCCAGGTGCAACTCGGTGTGGCGGTGGTCGACATGCGTTGTGCCATCTGCATATGGTGTCGCGTACCAGATTGAACCCCATCTTTGCACGAAAGATCTCGACCCTTGTCTCTAGTTGCCAATGGTCTAAGGAGTTCCGGACGACACTGAGGCGCCGATGAGTTGCTACGCCGTCTTGGTGACATCGCATCTGTTGGTGCCAGGAATTGAAGGCAAGAGACCACCGAATCCTGGTCCTGTGTTCTTCTGTGTGTGCATAAATCATGCGCAAGGCTGAGCAGGACAATCTCCATTGCTGGAGACAGAGAGCCTGTAATTGGGGCCGAACCGACAACCTCGTGACCGTTGAACATGAACCAGACCAGGCGGCCAGAACTCTTCCAGCTATGCGGCGTGCAGATATCGTTACAGCCCGCTGCTCCATGACAACACCGTCGTCAGCCCACCTCACCCAAAGAGTCAGCAAGCGGGAAGTAAAGATACGACGCCCCTTGAGCTTGGCGTCTGCTGTCACCAACTCCCAGGGGTCAAAGTGGCGCATGCGCAAAATATGCCGTCTGGCTACGGCGGTTCTTTCACGCTTCTCGGTTGCGTAGGTCTCCCAATGTGATATTCCTCTGAGAATCTGCAGGTAACGAGCCGCTCGAGCCGCTCGTTTTCCCAGCCAGGCGTATCGTGCTTCCATCGCTAGGTCATCTTCCAATCCCGCATCGGGAGGTGTGGCTTGCCTAGTAAATAGGACGTTGTCGCCAGAAGGTTCCTTTTGTGGAACTGGCGCTACTTCCTGCTGCTGCTGTTGCAGAACTTTATGTCGTTCGACGTTAGACGACTCCTGCCCAAGAGCCTTTGTGTCAATGCTGGGCCGCTTGCTGGTCTCGTGCAGGACGACTGTCGAAAGATTTGGCTGACGACCGCTGACCTCATTTCTGGGGGTTTCGTCAATGTACACCAGCTGTCGCCGTTGCGGTTGCTGCTGCTGCTGTTGTTGTTGTTGTTGTTGTTGTTGTTGTTGTTGTTGCTGCGGGTTTTGAGGCGCATTGGATTGCTGGGGTAGAGTGTAATGTTGGTACTGTTGATGTTGGAGGTTATGTATGTCGTTCTGGGCTGCAGATTGCTGCTGGTGTAGATTGCCCTGCTGGGGCTGCTCGTGTTGATGGTACTGGCCATGAGACATGGTTTGGCCAGGGGAGAATTGTGGCTGGTCTTTTCTTAGTGGACGCTGTTCGCTTTGCGCTTGAAATGGTTCGTAATGGATGTTTTGCTCCGCCCGTAGGGTTTCGTGCCCATCAACAATAGGCCTGGCTCCAACGTCCTCTGGCAGAAGCCAGTTGACTGTCCTAACAGACTTGGGTCGGACAGGACGGGAAGCAGCGATGCTGACGTTCTTTCCCGCATCGTGGGCAACAGTCTCAACGGGTTGAATAGTGGTGTCGCTAGCTCCACGGTGTTCATTGGAGCCAGTCACTGACCGTGGGCTCTGGTGACTCGGCTCCGTACCCGCAGCTGTGGATGGCGAGTGACTTTGGGATGAGTGCTTTAAGCGTTCGGAGAGATCAGGAGCCAGGTGATTTGGCCTTGGAAGTATGGGCATCAGCCTTTGGGGGTTTGCACAGTCGCCATTACGGATTGCCTCGTCTGGGGCAGTGATCGGCCTGAAGCGCCCCTGCTGTGGTGGCTGTATATGCTCCGAAGAGCTATCGTCCGTGGTAGCAAAGTTATGTTCGGTATTGGAGTGAGGAGGTGACGGTTGCAACGGGAATTCATAGTCTCGTTCATCGCCTGGGTCTGAAAGCGGTCTCGAACCTTCGCTGCGACTGTCGAACTCCAGCTCAATACCCATCCTCGCCAAAACATGGCGAAGTTTATCCAAAAGTGAGCCGTCGCCGCGCTCGCCGCCGACTCGGAAGACCAAGCGCGAGATGTGATGGTCCTCCTCGGGGTCGATACCATATTTTGGGAGAACGGCGTCGTATGCCTGAAACAGAGCGTTCGTCGCCAACCTCTCACCCTCGGGGAGGAGATCGAGATTATCCTGGGCAGCCGTGACGACATCATGGAGGATGGCAATTTCTGATTTTGCGTCAGTCGCAAAGCCATTCGATGGCTCTCATTTCGTCTATAGAGGCTGTGACATGTGGAAGGAAGTCCCGGATTTCCTCACCTTCGTTACTGTAGTAAGAGTCGGAACTTTGAATTGACGCAAAGCTGGATATGCCGTCACGGGGAGCCAGCGCTGGGCGATGCGGCAGTGACGGCATGTGAATTGATGCCGTTCCGGTAGCATAATAAGATGGCAGGAGTGGCGACAGTAGCGGCAGCGGTAGGAGAGCAGAAGGAGTTGTTGCTTTTGATCGTGCGGGTGTGTTTGGTGTTGATGGGTACGATTCCGGTCGCGATCGCAATCGTTGCGGGCTGTCGAAAACCGGGGGTATCGTCAAATTTCATGGGCAAAGGGCGAAGGACCGCGTGCAATGAACGCCGAATACATTTGGCCGCAGCGATATCCACGGAGGAAGAAACGAGGAGTGTCGAAAGAGCTCGACCGACTTCCGTGGGCGAAGAAGGATAATGTACGGCGGCGAACGCAGCGCGTCGCGAAAAGTTACAAATACAATGGCCAGGTACAATGGTAAAGCCTGACTGACAGCTTTGTCTATCGCGCGCGTCGGCGGTAAAGGCGGCACTACCTAGCGAAGCTCAGACAAAACGCAAGGTATCCCTGGACACTATAAGCGACGCGCTGTCCTAGAGTGAACAACGTCTGAGAGGGACTCTGGGAGGACAGAGGGAAAAGAAGACCAGGAAAGAGGTTGAACTGCCCAACCACCCGTCTTTCCTCCGGTTCTTGTGTGTTTATTTCAAGGACCACACCTAGCAACCGCAGTCTTATAGTGTACTTTAGACACTAATAGTTCTATAGTTTACACCCTACCCCAGCCTTAAGGTATAAGTAGCCTGTTATTTATTTTAATTCCTCTTATATTAGCTTTAATATACTACTTCATTCTTTTACTTTTATAATTATTCTACTTTTTTTATATAATTTAAGTAATTAATAAAGTTTTTAATAATATAAGCTTATAAGTAATATATTTATTACTTTAGAGAACTATAATAAGATTTTATTTTATTTTATATACTTTCTATTATTAATACTTTTTATAAATATTTTATAAAGTATATATCTATAAGTTTATGAGTTATAACTTAGTTTATTTTTAAAACCTAATACTAGAAATAAATATAATAGTAAAATATTTAGTATTTATTAATATATAATATTTTATATAATAGTAGTAATACTTATAGTAATATTTTATTTGATTAAATATTCTATATAAAATAAACTAATAAACTTTAAAGTAAATAACTTTATATAAAAATAGTTTATTTATTATAATATATAATTATTATATTAATTATATAATATATATTATTATAAATTTACTATATAGGCTGCTAGCCTTATATTATGAAATTTAACTAATATTAATTACAAAAGCTAAACTAGTCCCCTCACCCTCTACTAACAACCTTTAGGTTATATAACTATAGTTTAAACTTAGATATTGTCTTCACCTCTACGCTCCTCTATTAGTCAGTTCTTTAGGACTTTAACTATTATAATAAGCCTCAACTATCTTCCTCTAGCTGCCTCTATCTCTACGCTATATTTAATCTATACCTATCTATCACAGACTAGAGCCTAGATTAATATCTCTAGCTTTACTAGAGTAGTTACTAAGATCTAGCTCTATTAGACCTACTATTCTACTATAGTATGCTACTTAACCTAGCTTGCTTTACTGCTATTAAGTACCTACCTTTATAAAGTCCTTTCTTCCTTCTTTAGCTTAGAATAGTTAATTAATAGTACCTCTATATTAAATAAGCTTAAGGGCTAGCTTTTTATATATTTTAAGCTTAATAATAAAAGATACTATATAAAACCTTATAAGAGCGATATAATAATTTACTAAAAGGTAGTATAAATAAATAGATGCTATATAAAACCTTATAAGTGCGATATAATAGACTTACTAGAAAGTAGTATAAATAATATAATAATTATAGAGATTAACTATAAAGTTAATAAAGTAGTTAATATAAGTATATATCCTCTTTAGAACTAGATAATATAGCTTTTAATAGCTCTAAATAGGCTTATATTAATAAATAGAGTAACCTTTATACTACTTATAACTAATATATTAACCCTATCTACTGCTAATATAACTATATATAAGGAATAGCGCTAAGCCTCTAGCAAAAGATTAGCTAAACCCTACTAACTATATACCTACTTAGAAAATCCTATGCTCTTAGAACTTAATAGGATTAAGTAATAGTTAATATATAAATTAACCCCCTATGTTTAGAATCTAGCTCTTCTTAGTTTAAGCCTTTAGTTATACTCTTATAATTCTTTTACTTCTATCTTAATTTAAGAAACTAGTATAAGTAGGATATTTAATATAAACTTATAATATATTACTAGATAATTAGTAAATAAATATAGCTTAGATAAGCTTTAAAATAAACTTATAAACTATAACTAATAGGGACTTAGCTAATAGGATACTAGTTACTTACTAAGCTTTAAAATATAGGATTAAGCTTATAATAAGTTTAAGGAAATAGTTAATAACTTTATAGGAAGTATAGCTAAAGGAGCTAGCTAGAGGGGCTACTCTTAATTATAAGGAAGATTACTCTTATAAGACTAAGCTATAATACTAGTTATATAGTTATTAGTTAGTAACTATATAGTAGATATTAGATAATAAGATTAGTTACTAAGACTTAGCTATAAGGATAACCTAGCTAGCGTTATAAGCTAAACTATAGCTATATTATAATAGTAGTAAGAAAGCTTTATAGAATAGATATAACTATAGTAGTTATAATATAAAGAATAAACTACTATGCTTATTTAGTAGCTTATTAATAGGCTAATAATAAGATAGACTTTAAAGGAGTATAAGGAGCTACCTTTATATAACTACTATATACTAAGCGAGGATTTTATAGTTATAAGGAGATAGTACTATAAAGTATAAGAATATCTAGAAGAATAAATAAAAACCTAAGGTATTATTAATAAAAATATAATATAAAACTAGTAAAATAAAATAGAAACTTAAACTTAAAAACTAAGTAGTATTATAAGTATAACTACTATAATAACTATTATAATAGGTTTTATTATAGCTATAACTATAGCTTCTTTAGCTAATAGATAGTAAGTTCTTAAAGCTAAGAGAAGGCTAAGCCTCTTTATCTTCTTTATTTCTATATATCTTAGTAGTAGAATACTTCTTTAGTAATTAGATACTAAGGCTTTAGCTAATAAGGTAAGCGCTTATAATAGTACTACTATAAGTAAGGATATTATTTACTAAATAGTTAGTAAGGTGTTAGAGAAGTTTATTACTAAAGATAGAAGATAACTCCTAAAGCTAAAGCTACTCTATATTAAGCTTATTAGTATTAGTTATAAAGTTATAAATAAGCTTTATAATATACTTTTATACTACTAAATAGTTAGAGAGGGCTTAGTAAATATAGAACTACTTAAGAAGGCTTAAATTATTAGCTTTCTCTTATATCTTAAAATTATTAAAGAAATTTTAAATTACTTAAGTAGTACCTTAAAGCTTATAAGGAACCTAAAAAACACCTATTAATATACTAAATAACCAGTAAAATTATAGTAAATAATACTTATAGTAGTATACTTCTTCTTTTCTTTCTTATAAGGAATATATTTCTTTAAATAGTTACTATATATATACTAAAAATTAATAATATTAATATATATCTTACTAAAATAACTAAAGTAGGGGTAACTACTATTAGTAGTACTAATAAGGTTATTATAACTATACTTAGATATATAGATTTACTTCTTTAGTATAGTAGCTATATAAGTAATATAAGATATTATAGTAAAAGGATAGTAGAAGTATAATAAAGAAAAAGAAATAATAAGTAGAAAGTAAAAAAAGAAGAAAAGCATAAAATATATTAATAAATAGTTAAAGAAAGCTTAGAAAAGAATAATAAAATATAAAGGAAGAAAAAACTACTAAATAAAATATAAGAGAAGGAGGGGGGAAAACTTTTCTAGAAGAAAAGTAATAGAAATTTTTCACTTTTATATTTTAATATTACTAAAGTACTAATTTAATAATAATTACTAGTAGTATATTTTAATAAATAGTTAGTAAATAAATACTAACTAATTATAAAAATTATATAGCTATTAATAAATAAAACTATATTATTATAGCTATTTAGAGCTTATAATAAATAATATCCTATTATAAATAGCTTAAAATAGTAAAGTAGGATTAAGGAAGAAATATTAAAAATAAATTTTAGGGAGGTATATTCTACTATATATACTAAATAGCTACCCTATAGTTAGTAAGAGGGATATACTAAGAAAATTAACTAACTAAAAAATATAGAAAGCTGAAATTATATACTTTAGGGACTAAAGCTTTAGAGAGGGGGGTAATTATAAAGAATAGTGCTAAGCCTCTAGTAAAAAGTTAGCTAAACCCTACTAACTATATACTTACTTAGAAAATCCTACGCTCTTAGAACTTAATAGGATTAAGTAATAGTTAATATATAGATTAACCCCCTATATTTAGAATCTAGCCCTTCCTAGTTTAAGCCTTTAGCTATACTCTCATACTATATAGGTAATAAGTAATAATTAAATAATAGTAGTTAAAAGGTGAAGGAAATCCTTATTAGACCTTCTAAAGTTTATAAGAAAGCGTAAGGAATATATAGGATAGTCCTAATAAATATAAAATAAGATAAAGCTAGATAAGAGATTTATTAGTAGTAATAAGGATATTTAGTATTATATTAATACTTACTTTAACTATAAGCCTTGATAGGTTATAGCTACCTTTTATATAATAGGAGGTCTAGGGGGCTTATATAACCCTTAAGAGTTCTTAAGCTATTTAGACTAAATATATAAGGACTTAAATATATATAACTAAGCTGCTTTAACCCTATAAACCCTTTATTAGTAAAAAGACTAAGCTCTAGCTTCCTTCCTACCTTAGTTTAAATAGATATTAATAGAAGCTAGAGGGGCTAATTAGCTTAATTAAGTAAAGATAATACTTCTTAAGGGAGCTTTAAGTATAAAGCTTAGGAAGGCCCTAGTTATTATTAAACTTCTCTTAGATAACTACTATTAATAGCTCTTATAGGTCTAAGGTGTTACTTTTAAGCTAGAGCGCCTACTTTAATAAGTATTTAAATATACTTTATCTTACTTAAAAGCACTATAAGTTAGCTAATAAGATATAGAAAGAGATATAGTAATATCTAGTATTAACTATACTAAAAGTAAAGAGAAAGTAAAGTTATATTACTAATATAATAGCTTCTCTTTATCTAAAGACCTATTATAACCTATAAAAGATAACTATAAATATTTTAACTATAATTAAATTAGCTATATTGCTATATAGTACCTTAAGCTAAAGTGTTTTTATCTTATAAAGGCTAAGAAGGTTAAGAAGGTTAAGAAAGCTATAAGACTTAAAGAGAGTAGTAGTAGTATTATAGAGGAATCAAGAAGCTTTAAGGCTAAAGAGAGCTTAAGAAAAGAGTAACTTTATTATAAAGTTAGGCGTTAGAGGCTAAACTTAGTAATATTATAAAATAAAAGTAGTTTAAATATTATATAAGTAGTAAGTTAGTAGTAATTACTACTTATATATATAAAGGTACTTAAGTAGATACTTTAATAGATATAAGATATAACTTATATGCTTTTATTAACTATAATTTAGCTTATAAGCTCTACCTACTAATAGTAGGCTACTTTAAGTAGGTATTAAGTAGCTTTAGTAACGCTATAGGCGCTATAAAAGTAATAAGTATAGTTATCTTTAACCTTAAGCTATATAGTTATAATAAGAAGATCTTTATATATATTATATATAGCTTTAGTAATAATATATTCCTAGAGAAGCTTTAGATAGAGAGGAACTATATTCTATATAATGCTACTACGTAATAGATATTATTAATATATAATGTCTTATTATAATAATAATAATATATATAATAATAACTTACTTACTTTAATAATCTATATAAAATAAAATAATAAACCTTTAGGTATAAAACCTTATCTAAAAGTACTATATTTACTATAACCTATAACTATAATATTAATTATATAATATATATAGTTATATAAGCACTTTATATAATTAGTAGTTTATCTAGCTATATTTTAAGTTATCTTTCCCCTTACTTATCTTACTACTAGAAAATAACTTACTAATAATACTAATAATATTATTACTAAATATATTAATATATCTCTTTCCTATTAATCTTCTATTAAAATAAATACCTAAAAATATTTCTAAATGCTTAAAATTATTACTTTTTATTATAATGTTACTCCTTTAATAACTTTATACTATATAAGAGCTTATACTACGCCCTTAAATATATTTATACTTATATTAATAAGTTATAAGCTTAGTTTAAAAATAACTTCTATTCCTCTTACTTCTTTACCTCTCCCCTACTCTTTTATAAAACTTTACTTCTACTTAAGGGTTATATATATTAAAAACTAATCTTTTAAATACTTTTTTATATATACTACTTTTATAGAAACTAATATACTAGCTAGACTTATAGTTTAGTTCTATAAAATATACCTCTTATAAATCTATATATCTAACCCTATATAAATTAATTATACCTCTATTAATCCTTCTATAAACTAATAAGCTTTTACTTCTACTCTATATAACTTATACTCTTTTAACTATATATATAAATTATCTCTTAGTTTATTACTTCTTTAGTTTAGATTAATACTTATAGCTTAATAAATCTCCTCTTAACTAATTTACTATATAGGATATATATCTCCTTAGTTAAACCTTAGTCTAACTAAAGAAGATATTAATTAAAAGAAGGAAAAATACCTTTTTTTTCTTAGTTAAACCTTAACCCTTTAAGTTTATAACTATTATTAGAACTATTATACTATATATATAATAGCTCTTTATATAATAACTTTACTATTATTAATTCTTTATAAAGCTTATAACTATATACTATAACTTATTAAAGTAATAATAACTAATTTTAAAGTCTAATTCCCTAAACTTATAAACTTTAAGAACTATAAAGTACAAGCTATATATATTAGAGCTCTACTATATAGTAAAGATATTACTATAAACCTTAATAAGCTTATTTCTTCTTTAAATAAAGATAAAAACCTTAAGGCTTTAAGCTATATATAATTATTTTATAATAATAGCCCCCTTAAGGTTATAAAGAATAACTCTAATACTTATATAGCTTAGAAGTATCTAAAATCCCTATATAAACCTATAAGTTTTATAAGTAAGTTTTCAACTTATAAAGAGTTCTTTAATACTTCTTTAAATAATTTTAACTTTATAGAAAACTATATAAATAAAATAAAAAAATTTATAGATAACTTATCTTATAATAAGCTTAAACTACCTAATTAAGTAATTATAGCTTATATACTTAATAGTTTAAATAAGACTTATAAGGCTTTTATAACCTCTATAACTTAGTCTCTTAAAACTAACCTTAGTACTTATAATTTAAACTCTCTATATATTAGTCTTATAAATAAATATAAGAGAAAGGGAGGTAAAGAAGTAGTTAATATTACTACTAAAGGTATTAATAATAAAAAATAAAATAAAAACTAGGAAAATAATAAAAATAAAAATAAAAATAAAATAAGCAAAAGACCCTAGAAAAAATAGAAAGGTTTATACTATAAAAATTATAAGAAAATAAACTATACTAAAGAAAACTACGCTTTTTTATATTCTTAAAAAAGTACTTAGCTAGTAGAAATTTTCTTCTATTAAGCTTACTAATAAGGATAAAGAAGTAGTTAATATAACTATAATAGAAAATATTACCCCCTATATATCTATAAATAATCTTAAAAATCCTATAGATTTAATAGATTTATTTTCTAATAAGGAAGAATAAGAAGATATTATCTTTAAAAATATATATTATACATCTCTTAATAATAATAATAATAATACTAATAATCCTTCTTTAGGTTATTTAGTTAGCTAATCTATTATTAAAGAAAAAGGAAAAGCAAAGAGTTATAATAATAAGAATAAAAATATAGTTAATTTTTATATTAATACTATAGCTACTATTTATATAGCTAGTAATAAGAATCTTATAAAAAATCCTATAAAAATAAATAAAATAATAAAATAAGGAGAAGTAAAAGAAATTACTTCTTATATAAAGGGTAATTTAATTATATACTTTAATAATAATAAAATAATACTAAAAGATGTTTACTATATACTTAAACTAGGTATTAATCTACTTAGTTAATTTAAGTTAGATTTATTAGGTATTATATCTATTTTATAAAAGTAACCTATTCTATATAATATTAATAAAGATAGTATTATTGCTATAAGGATTAAGGAGAATAACTTATACTTCTTTAACTTCCTTATAAATAATAATAACTATTATATTTATAATACTATAAATAATAATATAAATAATAATAATAATAATAATAATAGCTTATAATTATAGTACTAACATCTTAGTTATATATATTTATAGACTCTTTTATAAATAAAAGATAATACTACTATAAATATAAATAATAATAATAATAATATGAATAAATTACTACCTTATAAGACTTACTTTAAAGGTAAATTTATTAATAAAGCTAGTAAAAAATAGGTTTATAATAAAAATCTAGATTATCTAGATTATATAGCTTTAGACCTTTATAGGCTTATAACGCTTACTATATATAATAAATATAACCTATTTATTATCTTTATAGATAAATACTCTTATTATATATAGGGGAAATTACTTAAAGATAAAAGGGAAGAAACTATAAGTAACGCTTTCTTTAAATTTTTAGTTGAAGTTAATAATAATAATAGTAATAAAAGAATAAAAGAAATATCTATAAATAGAGGTAGAGAATTTAATAATAAATATATTAAACCTATATATATATCTAGTAGTATTATCTATAATATAAGACCTCTTTATATATATAAACCTAATAGACTTATAGAACGTACTATACGTACTATAGTTAATAAAATAAGGACTATACTATATAATTTAAGTTTACTATACTACTTATAGAGAAAAGCTTTTTATACTACTCTTTATATATATAATAAGACCTTATATAGCTCTATAAGCTATAAAACGCTTTATAAAATAAAGAATAATATAAAACCTAATATAAATAATATAAAAGTATAAGGTAGTTTATACTACTATAAGAATAAAGATGCTTATATTAAGAAACTAGATATATAAGCATATTAAGGTTATATAATTAATTATAAATTTAATAGGTATAAAATCTAATATATATAATATAAGAAAGTAGGTAGCATGCTATAACTCATAATAACTCTTTAGCTATATAGCTAAAAGATTAACTAATTTAAGTACTTAGTGCTTAGATTACGCTATACGCCCCTTATAAGGCGACTAGGTTTATAGTATACCTATAGCGCCTATAGCTACTTATATCTTTATAACTACCCCCCTCCTTAAGACGACTTATTCTAGGGAGTATACTAGTTTCTATACACCTAAGGTATCTAAGAAGCGTTAACCATAAAGGGTTTTAGGACCTACCTTAGGGCCCTAGCTCTTCTAAGCTTAATATAAGCTACGCTTTAGTAAGTATATAGTACTACTACTTAAATAAGGGGAGGATAAGGCCCCTACTTACTAGTAGTATTTACTAAAAGCGTATTATAACTAGGGATTTAAACCTATTACTTTTAGCTAAAAAACCTACTAAGTATATTTAGGGGCGTAGTATAAGCTCCTATATAGTATAAAGTTATTAAAAGAGTAATATTATAATAAAAAGTAATAATCCTAAGTATTTAGGAATATTTTTAGGTATTTATTTTAATAGAAGATTAATAAGAAAGAGATATATTAGTATATCTAGTAATAATATTATTAGTGTTATTAGCAAGTTAGTCCTAATAGTAAGATAAGTAAGGGGAAAGATAACTTTAAATATAGCTAGATAAACTACTAATTATATAAGGTGCTTATATAACTATATATATTATATAATTAATATTATAGTTATAGTTTATAGTAAGTATAGTACTTTTAGATAAGGTTTTATACCTAAAAGTCTATTATTTTATTTTATATAGATTATTAAAGTAAGTAAGTTATTATTATATATATTATTATTATTATAATAAGATGTTATATATTAATACTTGTAAACTAATAGAGGCCTAAAGAAGATAAACTAAGAGATCTAAGCTTACTTATATAACTATACTACCTACTTATAGAAGGATTAAGTATATAACCTTTTAGTAGCTTAGCTAGTACTTTATAGCTATAATAATAGCGCTATTAGGATAAGCAGCTTCTTTTTAGAGTATAAATATAACTTAAAGCTTATTAAGGTTAAGGAAGTAGACCTAGTAAGCCTTAAGAGCACTTATAAGGGCTAAGTATATAAGTTAGTAATAAGGCTTTAAAATATAATAGATATAGCTTAATTAACTTTTACTTTAATATAATAACGCTATAAGGAGCTACCTAATAAGAAGCGCTAGCTTATAGAGAGACTAAAAGTAGGTAATAAAGTATAGCTTTATATAAGGTATTATAGATCTCTTAGGCTTTATAAGAAACTAAATTAGTTATACTATAAGTATATAGTTATAAAAGTTATCTTATTATATATAGTAAAGCTTAATATACTAATAGCTATATACTTATACTTTTATATAGATATCTTAAAATATATAAGTAATAACCTTTTATTTAGTTAAACATTAAATAATAAGTAGCTGCTATTAATTATAGATAATAAAGGTAAAGAGACTTAAAATATAGAGAGTATGAACACTACTACCTAGAAGTATTAAAGTTATAAGTAATACTATAAAGTTTTAGTTAAGTAGGAAAGATATATAGAGAGGACCTAAGAACCTATTAAGATACTTTAAAGGATAGAAGTAATAGAGGCTTATAAATACTATTATAGCTTTATAATAAAGCATAATAGAGACCTAGCCTTAGCGCTATAAGCGCACTACTAGAGGGGAGCAAGGGGGTAATATTATAAGCTAAAGCTTAAATTAATATCTCTAGCTTCACTAGAGTAGCTACTAAGATCTAGCTCTATTAGACTTATTATTCTACTATAGTATGCTACTTAACCTAGGCTACTTTACTGCTATTAGGTGTCTACCCTTATAAAGTCCTTTCTTCCTTCTTTAGCTTAGAATAGTTAATTAATAGCACCTCTATATTAAATAAGCCTAGGGGCCAGCCTCTTATACTATCTTCCTCTCCTTTGCTATTTAGATATTTATACTATAAGCTTTACTAAGTATAGTAGCCTTAAGGCCTTTATACTATTATGCTATATAACGTCTTCTACTCTGCTATATAGTTTTAATATAGAGCCTTACTATTATTAGCTATACTCTTAATATATATTAGATTTACCCTTCTTAACTTACTAACTACTGATGCTACTTTAGCTATCTTAAGGAAGCTTATAAGGTATTTATAAGTGTTAGGATTATTATTAATAGCTTTAACTATCTCTATATTAATCTTAAAGCTATATAACTCTAGTATATAGCGCTTATTAGCTATCTTAAGTAGGTATTTTAAGGTGAATTTAAGTAGAGTTTTCTTAGTAGTATAGAGGAGGTTATTATACTTAAAGCTTTTAATTTTATTTACTTTAGTCTCCTAGATTAAGTTGTTTAAAGCAGCTTTACTTAGCTTATATATAGGTATAATAAGAAACAAAGATATTATAGTTATTATACATATAGGAGGATATAAAGAATAAGCTTAAAGCCTTATTTAAATAGTTAAGTTCTTATATTATAGCTATAAGAACCTTTTTAGCTATATAAAAAGTTATACTATTAAGTTTATACCTTTAAGTATAGGTTTAAGCTATTACTAAGCTCTAGCTATATTATAAATAATATACTTATAACGTTACAAACAATGCTTTTACTAGTATGTTTTACTACTTTACTACTTACCTACCTACCCTTTTCTATATAGCTAGAGATAAGTTAAGCTAAGCGTTAATAACTAGTTATACTAAGATTTATTTATTTACTTTATTAAGATTAAGTATAAGTTAAAGTGCTACTATTAGGTTTTAGTACTATAAAAAAAGTATAGAGTAAACTATAATACTTACTTATATAAGTTAACTAAACTATTAATATATTATAGCTTTACTTTTATTAATATATAATATATTCTAAGTTTTAGTTTAAATCTATAATAATATAATATAATAATATATATTAAAGATTAAAAAAATATAATAATATATATTAAAGATTAAAAAAATATAATATAGGAAATATATTTTGTTTTTTAAAAAAGTATATATATTTTAAATTAAATGTTATAGTTTTTAATATTATTTTTAAATATATAGCTATAATAAAATAAAAAATAAGGGTTATATAGATTATTATATAATATTATTAATTAAATTATTTAATAGATATTTAAAAGTAGGCTTATGTTTTTAGTATATTATATTTAACTTAAAAAGAAAAATATTAGTACTTTTATTATATAAGTAGTAATAACTATAGTAAACTAAAAGCTATAAGAGTAGGTTTTTTCCTAAAAATAGCTCTTTTTATATATATAATTATAAGATATTTGCTTTATATAATAGCTATACTAAATGCTTAAAATACCTCTATTAGTAGATTTAATTTTATAAAAAAATATATTATATATTATAACTATATATAGTCTTATAATACTATAGTATATAGTAGTTAATACTTTATTTATACTTTATTTACTTTATTTTTATCTCTTTTAAAACCTTTATATATTTTCAAATATAAGTATAATACTTTAAACGTTTATATTCATATTTTAAATTATATCTATTAAAGTTACTTAAGTCTTTTCTATATCTATACTTTACTTTATATTACACCTTAGTTATATAGTTTATAATACTATGTTAACTAGCTACCTAGGTTTAGGTTTATACTATAGGGCCCTCTTAGAGTGTAGGTGCCTAGGAACCTAAGCACTCCACTTACCTTAAGTAAGGTAGGTCAGGTACATATAGACCGCAGTATAGGTACAAGGTAAGACACGTAGTGTAGCATCGACCGGGCTGCAAACCAATGAGATCGCGACGGCTTCGTACCTAATTGGCCATTTTGTTGGCTTCCACCGCTGCCTTAGCTAATCAAAGACTGCCTAAGGTACCTATGCTCGTAATCAGTTGTTGAGGTTGACTTTTAGTGAAGTTCCTCTTCCAAAGCTCTTCGCAGCCTTTTCTTTCCTCCATCTTGCACACCTGCACCTGGAAATTGAACATTCCTTCTTCGAATCCACGTCGCGCCAAGGCACTATCACTATGACTCGTCCGCGGCCCATCCGGAAGTTTGCGTCTGCCGTATCGCAATGCTCTGTCGAGGTCGGTTCGACAACCCACATCTCTACTTACCTCATCCCTAAATAAAGCCTTGATGCTGACGTGAGCAGACCACGCTGTACGGCAAATGCATTGTCGCCGACTACAATTCCGTGCATAAGGACAAGTGTGTCAAGGAATTCCTCAGATTGAAAGACTGTTATATTGTACATCGCTACCAACCCACAGCTAGTTACGGCGGCTCAAATCACTTCACTAACACATGCCGAGTTGCAGGCTGCGGCTCGTACAGCTAGATAGTCATCGACACTACCCTTACGAATGTAATATTCTGTAAAAGTCTCAATTTGATGTTGCACCTTTCTATTCTGGTCTTATAAGGCCAAGGCGCTTGTTTGCCTGCACTTGTGTCTTCCGCCCAGCGCTTTTTACCCCATGGATATCTCCACGCCTTCAGCCATCGCAACTTCACAACTCAAGCAAGCGGAGCAGGAAGGTCGCATGCTGCACCTCCTGCTCCTCCTCCGCAATAACTCCTTTCCGCCCCACGCCAGAGGTCTCATCCTCCACCTGCGTGACTTCATGCTTGTCCATGGGTCTGCGCAGCGCCTTCTCAATAGCCTTGCCTTGCGTCTGGAATACCGCCTCGAGTCCAATCTTATCGGGGTCGCTGATAATCTTGTACTCCATCTTGATATCATCGGTTGGCTGCAGTTGGGCCTTCTTCCGGAGGCGCTGAACGCGATTGATTATCTCTCGAGCGATTCCCTCGTGCGCGAGATCCACGTAGAGCTCGGCGTCCAGGATCGTGAGTACATCGTTGTCTGAGTTCGTCTCCAGGTTCTTGGAAGCCTCACCCTCCCTCAGACCACGCCTCACTACAAGATCGCCGTCCTCCAAACGAATTCCGTCGACCAGGATCTCCTTCTTCTCCGAGTACTCTTTGACAGCATCGCTGCTGAGAGTCGGCAGCGCCTTCTTCACCCGCGCCATATCCTTCTTGAGCTTCTTGCCTAGAACAGGCCAGTCCGCCGTCACGCTGTATTGAACGTTGTATTTGGCCTCGTCTGAAGAAAGAACCAGATCTCTCACGTTCATCTCTTCCTTAATGTAGGATGAGAGAGACTCCAAGTCCTTCAGGTATTGAGGATCGCGGTGAATAACAACAAGTGTCTTCAGGGGCGTTTTCAGACCAATGGCCCTCCTCTCACGAGAGACGCGGACCAAATCAATGACTCTCTGCATTCTGCCCACCCTGCGCTCGACCTCTTCGTCGAAAAGTTCCTGACGCACATCCGGGAATGGCAGAAAGTGAATGCTACGCGGGTCCTCTGCGTCCGCCTCTCCGGGAATGTACGGCCTGAGCTTTTGGTAGATGGTGTCGGTGATAAAGGGTGTGAAAGGGGCAAGACCTCGGCAAAGCGTGAAAAGTACTTCAAATAGGGTGTTGAGGGCATGCTTGGTGTCTTCCACTCCATTCTCACCCTTGAGACGTCTTCTGTTGAGCTTGATGTACCAGTTGGTCGTGTTGTCAATGAGGCCAAGAAGTCGAGGGACAACGGTATACAAGCGGTACGCTACATGTAAGTCAAATTGTCAGTGAAGTTTAACAGCTTCGGATATATGGATTGAACATACCCTTCATCTCGTCGTTAACAAATTGGAGCAGACTCTGACAACTGGCCAAGATCCATCGGTCCATCACATTGTCATTGCTTGACTGCGTCTCTGGACTCCAGACATAGTCAACGCCCTCGACCTTCTTGAGCAAGGACACTTGCCCCTCGAAAAATTTGTAGCTGTTCCAGAGCGGCAACAACACTTTCTGCACAATCTCCTTGACCCCGGACTCCTTGAAGCGCAAGGGTTCGGCACGGACGACTGGCGAGTTGATCAGATAAAGGCGAAGAGCATCCGATCCGTACTTGTCCATGACCAGGTCTGGTGCTGGGTAGTTCTTGAGACGCTTCGACATCTTCTTGCCATCCTCAGCGAGAACGATGCCGTTGACAACGCAGTTTTGGAAGGGGATCTTTCCAAAAAGATGTGTACCGAGAACCAGGAGAGTGTAGAACCAGCCTCTTGTCTGATCCAGGCCCTCCGCAATGAAATCACCAGGGAAGGATGCGTTGAACTTGTCGACATTCTCGAAGGGATAGTGTTGGCTGGCGTAAGGCATGCTGCCAGATTCGAACCAACAATCGAAGACTTCCTCCACGCGCCTCAACTGTCCCTTGCCCATTTTACTGGGGATGGTGATGTGGTCAATGTTGTCACGATGGAGATCCGACAGGTCCCCATCGTAGCCACTCAGCTCCTTCAATTCTTGCACGCTGCCAATACAGACGCGCTCCTCCATGTCGTCGCTTACCCACAAGGGAATGGGAGTGCCCCAGTACCGGTTTCTCGACACGTTCCAGTCGCGGGCGTTTTCAATCCAGCTGGCGAACCGGCGTTCCTTCACAAAAGAGGGGACCCAGTGGGATCCTTTGATGTTTTCAAGCATCTGCGGAATAATTTCTGGGATGCGAACAAACCATGAAGGTACAGCTCGGTAGATAAGAGGGGTGTCGGAACGGTAGCACATGGGATACGAGTGCTTGAGAGAAGAATCGACGACAAGTCTTCCAGTACCCTTTAAATACTTGATGATGTGTTTATCGGCCTCCTTGACATGCATTCCTGCAAAATCAGAAATGCGCGGGCCGAAGTGACCCTTGTCGTCAATAGGGTCTGGCGGCGGTCTGTTTTCAGTGATGATGCCAGCAGCGAGGGCAACGTTGTAATCGTCCTCACCAAAAGCCGGGGCCTGGTGAACGATACCAGTACCGCTGTCGTCAGTAACGTATTCGGCGTTCAAGACCCTGAAGGCGACGTCCTTGTACTCTTCGTAGAAGTAGTTGAAAGGGGGCTCATACTGCCAGCCAAGCATTTCCTTGCCTCTGATCTTCTCGAGAACCTTGTACTTGGCTTTCTTGGGATCCTTATACAAAGTGTTTAAGAGCTTCTCGAGAATGATATATTTCTTGCCGGATTTCTCATCCTGGATTTTGATGTACTCAAATTCAGGGTGGGCAGCAAGACCGAGATGCGACGGCAGTGTCCAAGGTGTGGTTGTCCATGCCAGGAGATAAGTCTCAGGATCATCGCGGAGAGGAAAGGAGACGACAACGGCAGGATCAGTGACATCCTGATAGTTCTGGTTGGCCTCGAAGTTGCTCAGGGCTGTGGTGAGGGCGGTAGAGTAGGGCATGACACGATGACCTTGGTAGACAGCTCCCTTATCGAACAATTGCTTGAACACCCACCACTCCGACTCCATGAAGGTGGGGTCCATGGTCTTATAGTCGTTGTCGAAATCAATCCAGCGTCCGAGTCTCTCGATAGTGTGCCGCCATTCCTGACTGTAACGCATGACGATGGATCTGCATTCAGCATTGTAATTTTTCAGACCAAGCTTCATGACAGCGGCCTTTCCGGAGATTCCCAGCTTCTTATCAATCTCGTGCTCAATGGGCAGGCCGTGGGTATCCCAGCCGAATCGTCTCTCGACATGGAAGCCCTTCATTGACCAGTATCTCGGGATGATGTCTTTGATGGTGGAGGCCAACAGGTGACCGTAGTGAGGCAGACCAGTGGCAAAGGGGGGGCCATCGTAGAATGTGTAGAGAGGTTTTCCCTGGGTCAATTCGAGCTATGAAGCAGAAATGAGATGTTAGTATGTGAAGGGAATAGTGCGGCGCTTATAGTTTTCAGGAAAGCCAGACAACGCTTAGAGATGAACAAATCAAGGCTTACCTGACGCTCAAATGCCTTGATCTCGCGCCATTTCTTGATGATCTCGACCTCTTCCTTGGGAAAGTCGATAGACATGTTGGCGGAATCGAAGCGGTGCGGCGTCAAACGCAACAAGTGCGCAGCGTAGTTATGAGGGTTGCAAACGCGAGAGTTGCGCGCCAAGGATGGCCAGCGAGGGTCCGATTCGATGGTTTGTCACAAGAAAGAGAAACGAAGCCCAAGCCCGTATCTTGTGCAAACCGTTGTGGTTGTAAGCAGGCAAGGCAGCGGCAGAGGCTCGAATGAGTCTTTGCGGGTGAGTCAAGACCAACGACTTGTCGAGGAGAGGTTGTGGCTCTTAATGCACGCTGATTTGGAGGGGTCTTTTTTGGTGGGCGATGTGAGTCAGTGGGGTAATTTTTTCCAATTGATTTCAGTCGAGCGCGGGGCAGCCAGTTTTCCAAATAGGACCTTCCCCTCCTTCCCGGCCTAATCAAGGTACCTAGGTGCCTAGGTAGATACCGTCGCTGGGTGTCTTACCTAAGCCTGCGCAAGGTGCCTTACATGGTAGGGAGGTACCTACCTAGGTGCCATGTGCCTTAGCTAGCAGCCTAGGTACCTAGTGCAGGTGATGCCGCACACTGCTAGCAAGGTAGCACGAGCACGGTAGGTGCCCAGATAAACGGATAGGCGCCTTCGATACCAGGTCACCAAGCAACGCCTTCTCCGGCTGGCAAGGCCTGATCATCAACATAAACAACCCAACGTCGACCTGCCGCCACGCTCATTTTCGCCAATCCCCTCCCCGCGATACTCTCCTCGACGGTTCACAATTCCCTCGCCCCCGTGCAACCGTGTCGTTTATCCCGTTGCCGGGGAACTTCCTACAATCAACATACAACAGCCCTCTTCCGAGGTATTCAGCACATCTCTCCTGCAATCTTCGTCAACGACACTGAAGCGTACCTAACAATCCAGCCCAGTCCGCACACTCGACTCAGACCCGACAAAATACCTCAAAACCACCCATAAAAACTGCGAATCCCGCAAAATATACTCGGTTCTCTCCATCCTCGTCCGCCATGTCCTTTCTATTTGGCAGGGCCAGAACGAGGCCAGCCGCCGTGGACCTACCCAAACAAGCCAGGGATCATGTGACGAAGCTCGAAGGACCAAATGGCTCTGTAAAGGTCAGCCCTCATTATAGTTGCCGCGCATCCCCTCTGGACCATCAAAGTGCTGACCTATCGTCTCGTCAGGCCGAAGAGCTTGCCAGAGTCCTGAACCAGATGAAGTTCATTTTGCAAGGTACTCAAGGTTGGTCTCCATACCTCGTCTACCTTGGACCATGGCAACTAATGTCGAATCAGAGGCTGATAGCAGCCCCGAACAGATATATCAACTCGTTACTGGCTTGATTGAGGAGGATCTTCTCTACTTACTTGCCGTAAATCTCTGGCGCTTACCGTTCGAATCCCGCAAAGATACCCAGGTTATCTTCTCCTACGTCTTCCGTTTCCGCCCACCCACCGCCTCGCCCAAGAGCGATCCTCTCGCTCTGTCCTACGTTGTCAACAACCGTCCGCAAGTTTTGCTGGAACTTTGTCGAGGGTACGAGCACAAGGAGAGCGCAACGCCTGCCGGTTCCGTTCTCCGAGAAGTCCTCAAATCAGAAGCCGCCGCCGCCATAATCTTGTACGATGACAATGAAGAATCTGGATCTAGTAATAAAGGTATCAATTTGATTGACCGAGATCGCCGTCAAAGCGGCGACGGCGTCTTTTGGAGGTTTTTTGACTGGATCGACAAGAGCTCTTTCGAAGTCGCTGCGGATGCCTTCACCACGTTTAGAGTAAGGCGACCCGACCCCCTTACTACAGCAAACCTTGAGCTGCAGATGCGATTTCTGACCTTCTGCCCTATCTTTAGGAACTTCTCACGAAACACAAGGAGCTTGTCCCGAGGTACTTGTCGGTCAACTTCGACCTCTTCTTCGACAAGTACAATAACATACTTGTACAATCCAACAGTTATGTCACCAAGCGACAGTCCATCAAATTACTCGGCGAGATCTTGCTGGACCGCTCAAACTATAGCGTTATGACCGCCTACGTTGATCGCGGAGAGCATCTGAAGATTTGCATGAACCTATTGAGAGACGACCGCAAGATGGTCCAGTATGAGGGCTTCCACGTCTTCAAGGTCTTCGTTGCCAACCCTCATAAGTCAATTGCGGTCCAGAAGATACTGCTCATGAATAGGGAAAAGCTACTCACATTCTTGTCCCACTTTCTGGAAGACCGGACCGACGATGAACAGTTTATTGATGAAAGGGAGTTCCTCATCAAGCAGATCAGGAATATGCCGCCAAGCCCAGTGCCGCCTCAGAGGCATGGCATGTCTGGCGGCACTTGACCGGTTCGAATCAGAGGAAAAGGAAAAAAACTATGCGGGAAGTGATAATCCCAATTTGAACATGTCGCTGAAAGGGGTTTCGGATATAATTGAACCGGAGGTCTCAGAAGCTCGAGCTTTCATAGCGACATCGATTGAATGTGCATTCGCGTCTGGCGTTCATGGTAGGACAGTTCCTCAAGGATCGCGTTGTCCAGCAAGCTGATCCTCAATTTCGGCATGCCGATACTGTGACTACGGATGGATTGGAAAGTCTCCATGTGCCGATCGTCCTTTCCACGGCGACCGAGATCTACGTATCCTTGATGATCCACTGTTGTGCCTTTTCCTTATATTCCTCACGCCATCTGCTCAACGGAGGCCGGCCATGGACGATGTCCCCAACGCCCCAAAGCATCCTCTTACGATCCAGGTCTTCCGTCACCTCGTTGTCCGGGCAAATAATATAAAATAAGCCCAATTCCATTTTCTGTTCCAAATACTCAGCTACTTGCTCAGGACTCCAGGCGGCGGCTGGCTTTTCTCTGCCGGAGCCAGCACCGGCGAGGCCAGTGAAAGTCCAACCTGGCACGAGGAGGTGCGCTGTCGTGGCGGTGTTTCTGAGATCAAATGACAAATGTTCGGCGACGGACTTGACAGCCGCCTTGCTGGCATTATAGGCCGGATTCCCTGGTGGATTCGTGATGCCTTGCTTTGAGCCTGTAATGACCACGGCCGACTGGGAAGATTGTCCATTGCCCACCAAAGGCAAAAGGGTGTTGATGCCGTTAACAATACCGTACAGGTTTGTGTCGATGATGCGATGGAAGCTGTCTAGATCCTGCCAGCTTGATTTGCCGCCAACACCAGCGTTGAGAACTAACAAGTCGATTCGGCCTTTAAAGAGGTCAGCTCCAGTGGCATTGTCGCGCAGTGGCGTGTCTCGAAAGGGTTAGCGGGGAGTGAGAAGAAAAGAACTGACCACCAAGGATGCTATTGACTTCAATCTTCAACCTCTCCCAGTCCTGCAAGATGCTGACGTCCATCTCGAATAGTTTCACTGAGCCCCTCAGTATGGATTTAGCCTCATCGAGAAGCCTTACATCACGGTCAACTATGATCACTGTCATTTGTCGGTCAAGACATCTTTGGGCAATTGCTAGGCCAATGCCTGAGGCGCCACCCGTGATAACTGCGGTATTCGAGGAGGCAAAGACGGACGCCATCATAAAACAATCTTTCGGCCAGCTTTCTGCTCTGCTCTTGGGTACGCTCACAAATCAAAGACGTCAGCATACACACGGAGTAGGTAAGTTTCTGGAAACACAGAACAGGTAGATGGAATCACACGCCCTCACCGTCACCGTCCCCATCCCGTTTGCGGGGAAGCCTACGGAGTTTAGCACCATTATCGCCGCCATCAGCCATCACAGACTGCCGAGGCACATGAACAGAGCCAATCAGCTTTACTTCACGAACAGAAAACCCTCCGTGGGCGTCGGCGTCAATAATCGGCCTCCAACAACGATGTGTCGGGATTGAGGAGCTTCAAGATCCAGCTGATAGCACATTAATGAGAGCCTGACCCTTAAGACGCCTCTTTCCCCCGATCCACGCCTACTAGAAAAGAAAAAGCGAAACAGAAAACCACTCGTCACCTTGAACTGATGGGTACCCGCGCGGCGCAATGTTCGGCAGCATCAGCGAGAGGCCTGAGTCGGCTGCTTCGCCAGCATCACACTAACACTCTCTCGCGCGTTCGAGGAGGCCCATACACTTTCCTTTCCGCCCCGCCGCCAGTCGTCGCCGGTTGCATCTTCTCCGCCTCCTCTTGTCGCCTCCCCCATGATTACCTCCAAATCTCGTTTCTGGGAGCTGATCCAGTTTCTCACAAAGTTTGCTGGATCTTGGCTCATGGATGTGAAAAACGAGTGTTTCGCCTTTGAACTGGCAATCGCCGAGACCAGTGTCGCCAACTGCTCATCCAAAGTAGCCACATTCTTCAGAGCACTGGCATAGGCGGGGTTAGCCACAAAAGGCACCAGCTTGGATCGAAGGGGTTCCTCGATAGCCACCCGTACGTCATAAACGGTGGGCTGAGGATCCTGATGGAACGTCTCATCCACTCGAACCGTGTACGGTAGACTAATTGGGGGAAGAGGTCGTAGGTGAGGCTGGATGTAGTCGTTCAAGTTTGGAATCATGCCCACGTCATTGCCATTGATAATCTGGGCGAATAAGTCAGCGGAGAGAGAAGTCAGTAGAGGAATCAGCTGCGGTACCTTTCTGAGGAGGTCATCGCAGCGAAAGTTACGTTTCTCCTCGTCTTCTTGCAAGCCCATCATCTTGATATACTCCCACACGGCTAGAACAGCCTCTTGTCTGGACGCCTCGATCATATCCACAACTTCAGCCAGCTCGGGGCTTAGAAGGTATCGTTCTGGGTCCTCCAGGCGATGCAAGTTGACAGTGATGTTCATGTTCTCGTCCCCACTCCTTTTAAAGGTAAACTCGTCGAAGTCTGAGACGTTCGTAGCATTCTGTGCAGACTGCCTCTTCCATTCAACAGTCTGATCGGATGCCGCTCGTGAGCGGCTTCGATCAAATTCAACGTTGAGAGCCTTAAAGAAGCGCGAAAATCGACACTTCTGCGGCGCCGGGGCTGAGCTTTGACGTCTTGAGCTGGGGGCGTCATCCTCGTCCATTTGATCTTCGTTCTGGGCAACATCCTCAACAGATTCGTCCTGGTCATCGTCAAGCAAACGAGCTTCAATCTTGACGCGATAGGAAGGCTCAGCACTTGGTGTGAAGTCGAAGCTGTCGACGCTAAGTCCGCTGCCTTGCCATGCCTGGTCTTCGACGGTGTTGCTAATCCAGACTCGCAGGGTTTTATACCGCTAGGGATCGCCAAATTTAGCAACGGAAGTGGGCAATAAAATCGCGGGTATAGACATCGAAGAAATCATCGTGCGAGACGACTAACCTTTGCGTTGCGACCAACAGCCTCGACGATGTCAAGGCGTTTGCGTGTCATAGTCGCATCGAGGCGGCGCTCGAAGTCGCGCAATTCCTTGTATCTCTGGGCGACCTCAGAATCTGTGATGCAGTCCTCGACGCCGTCTGGCAACGTTTTATCGGTAGGCTTTCGACTGCGACGTTTTGCTAGCTCGCTCGTAAGGGCCTGACCCGGGGCATGGTGTTGCGCTATAGTCGCCTGGTTGATGGCTGCTTGTTGGTGATGTCCTGGAGGCATGATCGGCCCTTGAGAATGTGTGTCAGCCAACTGGAGCTTGTTGCAACACGAGGGAACAAAAAGGGCACGATTCGGGACGTAAGGCAGGTGGAAGTCCTTCTCGACAGAAGGAACTAAAGGAAGGGACGGGCGTACCGATGCCGCCTCTCCGTTGATTTGGGGCGGTATGTGGAGCCCGCTGGGGAACTTGCGGTGCGCCAGCATGGGCAGCATACTGACGGTATTGAGGCTGCATTTCGACAGTGAAGATTTTCGACGCGCGCTGGGAGTTCAAAAACACGGTGGGGAACCCCAACAAGAAGCCCGAGTTATTGGATTCAGAAATGATGGCCGTGGCGATGTACCACGCTGGGCAAGAGGTCGCGTCGTTTGTTGCTTCAGGGCGCGTGTGTAAAGGCAAACGGCTGAGCGGCACAGGCGCAGGATGAAAGTGCCACCTATGTTGATTGGTCCATTAAAATGGGCCATGGGGCAGATCCACCCTCAGGGTTCGGCGCATTTGATTCGCAGAAATGGGAGCAGACTACCGATAGAACCTCCAATGACCTTAGCATCACAGGACATGTGAGATGATATCCCACTCTCTTCCACAATGGATGTCAAAGATCCAAAAGCGTTTCATAGACACAATCATCTTCTAGAATCACTATAATGCCATGAACACGTGATCAGGATCGAAAGCATACATCATATGGACTCGCTGTCCCTCAGGGCTTGATTTGGCCTTGCTCGATGATTCTTATGAAAACCTCCTAAACTCCCTATAAGAAGACAACCTCCCTTGTTCATGAATGCTTCCGCCCGCAAAGGAAACCGCAAAAACCCTTATATATTTGGCCAAGTCGTCCAAGAGTGCATAGCCGACGCGACGCCACGCTACAGAATGCTTACTTCCAATCCCACTCTCATCATTAAGAAGTCTTGGGCCTCCTCTGCATGCACCTCGTTAAGGGCACCACATCTCCCTCCTGTGAAGGCCCTCATCATACCCTCAGGCATCAAAATTGTGCCCCCAGCCCATTTTTAGATTGCCGCTTGCTGAATCGGTTTCGTTTGGTCGAAGAAGAGTCTTCCAAGCTCGCTTGACTTTTGCTCAGATGGTTTCGGCCGGACCGGTCGCTGACGCCGAAACTATCGGGGTATGCTCCTCGTCCACCCAGCGTACTTGCCGGACTCGATACTGCTGACGACATGTCTGCAAAACCATTGTCACCAGCATAGCTACCAACAAGATTTTGAGAAACCGCCAACTCCCTGGCTCTTTCCAATGACTCGATCCAGTCTTCGGCTGTAGAACCATTGTCGGGGGAGCTGGAGCTGCCCTTCGGCTCCTCAAATGTGTAATGGACGCCGCCCTGTCGAAATTTAGATGAGCGGCGATACTTTTTGCCCAGAATACTTACCGCATCGACGCACCAAACTGTTTGCCCTTTGACGTCAAGTTGGGTTCTCCATGAGCTTTCGGGCGACAAGAGCGATATCTCCTGCTTTGCACGCTTTTCGTCCCCGCCAGCCGGAGCCAGCAGTATTCGACCACTTGATGTGACCATGACCAATCTTTGTCTCTTCTTCGTTGTGCTGCCGCCGAAAAACCTCGACAGCTTCTTATGCCCTTCATGCTCACCTCCTTTGCCATGGCCCCCATTGGGCAGCGGGCTTGACACGACCATCAAGTCGCCCAACTTGAGAATTCTCTCATTGTTCCGTGTTAAGACAGGCGACCATTCGATATCCAGCTGAGTTGGGGGAGGTAGCTCGGTTATAATCCTGGCTGGACGAGAACCACCATTCGCAGTAGAGCTTTGAGCCGGCGGCTGTGATGTTCTAGGAGGGGCAACAGGATTCGGACTGCCGGCCGCACCATTAAGCTGAATCAAATTCGGTTCCTGTGGCGCCGGGTTATAAGGTCGCAGTCGCGGAGCTTTGGTTCTCCACAGTCCCTTGCCGAACTGTTGCCCGTCAAAGAATTCGTGGTTCTTGATATGCTCCACTGTAAGACGCCGGGCTGGGTCAAGCACCAAGCACCTTTCCACCAAGTCCCGTGCTGCTGGGGGAAATCCACTGGGGAAATCGTACTCGAGATTAACAATCTTCTGGAATGTGAGGTATTCCGTGCCCGCCTTGAACGGTGGCCTGCCAACCAGCAGCTGGTATACTATGCATCCGAAAGCCCAGAGATCGCTCGCCTTGCAAGCATTTTTGCTCGTCAAAAGTTCAGGGCTCACATACTCGGCGGTTCCTACGAACGATGCTGCCCGGCCATCATCCTCGATGTCGCCACGGCTGCTTTCAGGAAGACCCCTTGCTCCCTCGCCTGCGATCTGTGACTCTCTGGGATCCTTTAGCAGTTTGGCTGTCCCAAAATCGGTGATCTTGACATGCATGTGGTCATCCAAGAGAACGTTTTCAGGCTTCAAGTCTCGGTGAATAACCCCTCTTGAGTGCATGTAGTCAATTGCATCCAATATTTGCGCACCGTAAAAACGTGTGCACTCCACATCGAATGTGCCCGTCTTTTTGAGAACACCGAGGAGCTCGCCACCGTTGCAGAGATCGAGGACATAGTACAGTGATGCTTCGTCTTGAAATGTGTAGTAAAGGCGCACAATGCCTGGGTGTTCCGTGAGGCGGTTCAGGGTGTTCTTCTCGATGTTGACATACTTGATCTTCTTTTCCTTGATGATATGCTTCTTTTCCAGAACTTTGATGGCATACTCTTTGAGCGTCTGTCGATCAGTGGCTAAATAGACCGTACTGTACGAGCCTTCGCCGAGCACTCGACCAAAACTGAAGTCCCTAACTCCTTTTTTGACGTGTCGAATGACTGTCTTCCCATTCGCGTCCGTCTCTCTCCTGACGCCAATGGCAGCACCACGGTCTTTCCATTCCTCGCTGCTGGTAGGGAGTGGCATGTCGGGGCCGTACGGATCTCGTGGAGGCTGAGAAGCTGTAGTCGCTGAGACGTAGCCACCCCCCATGCCTTTGGAGCTCCTCCTCGGCGGCAGTGGTCCAGAACCAGGAGGCAGTTGAGATTGGCGAGGGTTTGTAGACCTGTGGCTTGGCTCTCTTGTAGGTATTGATGATGGGTAGCCAGGGCCGTTACCAGAATCCTGTCTTGCTAGAAGGCCATACACGGAAGATCGTGATCGTTCGTTCTGTGACGCAGTTTGGTGCTGCAACAAGCGTCCATCCTCAGACGCGGTGGGAGGATGCGCGTACATGCCAGACATTGGACGGCCAGTTGGGGATGCCGAGCTGCCTGGGACTCTCTCGGGGTCTGGGTATGACGCTACAGGTTGACGGTAGACTTCAGCTCGCATGGCAGCGCTAGGGCTCGTTCGGTGCGATTCGGCGTGTGCGGGCATAGCATCCGGGGCAGCGCCGAGTTTTTCGGGAGACTGGATGTGGGATACGGGGGACAGCAGACTATCTGAGATCGGGATCGAAGCGTGCAAGGCGATGGGTTGTTGTTGCGTGCCATGCTGGGCAGTGGAGGGTGCTAGATGAGCATCGGGTTGGTCATCGGTTGGAGACAGGGCGCCTCCATCTGACAGGTTGTTCGGAGACGAATCGTCTGGATTGGCTATTCGTAATCCTCCGAGGGCCCTCGACAGACTGAGGTCCCCATTCATGGTTCGTGTGTGTGTCTGTGGGCAGATGGCGGGAAGGGAGGGTGTCAGGAATGGGAAAGGAGAGGATGGGCTGAGGCTAGAGAAAGGATGAAGGAGAAAGCAGGAGTAACGAATGGCTCCGCCGATTGCCTCGTGCAATGGCCGAGATGAAGTCAGGTTTGGAAGGTATGCGGCGCGGCACGATTAAACGCGATAGGAGGGAAGCGGTCGTTGGTCGTTGGTCGGGAGGGCAATCGACCACATCTGATTCGGGTCTGTTCTGCGGTCGGTCGGTCGGTCGGTCGTGTCAAACAATTAGGTATGTAGGTATTCTGCTGGTGGGTAGGTGGTAGCAACGCCGCCAGGAAGGTAGGCAGGTAGGTACTATGCCTAAGGTATGTTTAAGTGGTTCGCAAGACAAGGTAAGGTAGGCACCTCCCATGGGCACCTGACCTTCCATTGCCTTAGGTTGTGTAAGGTAGGTAAGGTACCTACAGGCACCTCACCTTAGACGACCCGCGCGTGGTGCCTGTCGGAAAACTACCCAGGCACCTAACCTGTCCCGTCGGAAGTGACCTGGATTGCTGGGAGAAGAAGCCCCCCAAATGAATGCACTGGTGCAAGCCCAGAGCATGCAGGGCAATGTGGAAGAATCTATGAGCACTTCGCCCAACATACGGATACAGTACTTCGTCTCAATCCCAGCCATTGAGGGCCAGGTCAAGATGCCACCAACATGACAAACTTCTAGTTTGTAAGATGACAACCAGCAAAGAATAAGAGAAGGGGATTTGGTTCCTTGCGTCATCCGACGTGGGCGAAGCTAACCTGGAAGAAATCGAACAGCAGTGCGTAAGGGAAGGCGCAGTGAATACGTGCGATCTCCCCGCAACAGAGAGCCACGTGCTTTCTTCACGAGCAGCATGAGCCTCCTCGCCCAGGACACCGCACTCATGTGCAACACTTGCTTTCCAAGGTTGACCGCTCAAATGTGTACAAAACAAGCATACCATTTCGTCATCACCTACGCCGAAATGTTGCGCCTCGAACCAACTGTCATCCGCCTGACGCTATGCGAGGTGAATGATTTGCATCGGCGATCGAAAGCCCAGCAGCAGCTTCATCCTCTAGCTAGACATGATCTAGGAACCCTTTCTGTGCCACTACGGCAACCTCAATATCCAACCCCGTACTCTAACTGCATGGACTTACCTAGATTGTTATATTCGTCGATTCCGACTGGAACAGCTTCGCCAGAAATTCTGGTAGAAGACGCTAGCGACGACGTAGACGGCGCAAACGGCCAAGGCTTTGATCCTCTGTCAAGGGCTGAGGGCGTCGAGAGCAGCCCTCGCAGTGGTTGGCATTCCAACATGGCAAGCGCTTGCGACGGGTCATCGAACTCGTTGAACACGATGCCTCGACTGTCTGTGCCATTTCCTTCAATGGGTCAAGCTTTATCATCTCTTGTACAATCCATGAGTGTCTGATCACCATTGTAATGCTCGACTTCTAAGTGAGGCTGACACTATCAGCAGCAACCGCAACCTGCGGCCTTACGCGGGGTCGGCCTTAGGGAGCCAAGTCGTGTCTACGCTTCACATTCATCTCCAGTCACAATGCGCATGGGCTTTGGGGGGCATAGAGACGTTCGTGGAAGCCCTAGGCTCATTGTATATAACGATTCGGTCACTGCGATGATCCAGTCCCAAGCTCGTCACCTTCCGGAAGCCCGGCACCAGACTCGGCTGCGTGAATCATATACGACTCCAAGCGGAAGATATTTGTTCCAGGGGCCAGCTACTACTGCGCTGGGTCGCCATCGACGTCGTGCGAGGGCGGCCAGTCCAATCGACACGGGCATTCCAGGACTTGCTAGGCTTTACGGCGGCGGTATGGAGAACCCTGGGGAACTGGCACCGTATGATGCCGCAACGCGCCGGCACTGGGCAGGACAACGCAGAGGATGAATCAACAGACGTATCGACCTGTCTCTGACTTGGCGGGTGATTGCACATGCCCATATCTTGCTCGACTACGGTTTGGAAGCATTATATTGTTGGTGGCGAGAAGGTGACGAATGGGGAGTCCCACGCGGTGACCCTGACAGAAGAGAACTGCGAACTCAGTCTATCAGGCTCATTAGTATAAGAGTAGTTGACGAGAGTGAATACGTCGATTTGCTAGAAGAGAGTGTACATTTTTGGAAGGACGATTCCGGTACTTTGATTTTCCAACAGGTCTGGCTTAAGAGCCGTTAGTAGTGTGGATGTGCGGCAACGGAATCGGATTGTTGGTAGCCTGAGCGACAACCAGGTGACTCTGACGGCACGGGGCTTTCCGGACGCCCGTCCAGTGATTGGGAATCACGTGACAGCTGTAAGCATTGAGAGAGTGCTTCTGGCAACTGGTGCCTGAGGCAACAGGTGAGAGGAGAAGAGTCATACATAAGATATGCATTCATGTACGAGTAACGCGGTAGGGGATTGCATAACTGTGATCCAGACGTCATCCGCCCTAAAGTCAGCAAGCCTGCTTCTTCATCGTCCGCACCGTAACAGGCACCAGTATGCCGATTTGCTCGTATGATCTGACTAGCTATTCGCGACCGGGTTGTTTGCTCTGCTGGTGTGGGTTTTGCATGCGAGTGTTTGGGCGTAATGCAGTTAATTCCCCAGTTATCCAGGTCACCGGCCAGCAAATGGCCGGCCAGTATCCGTACTGGACAAGGCACGACACGACGGCTGCAGCTGTAGCAACTGCGGTCACCAGCCTGCCCGATTTGGCAAAGGCCCAAAGGTAGAAATCAACATGGACCCTAGCGCAACATAAGGAGCCACAGCAAGAGGCCGTACTGTGGTACATACGCGGTACGTACACGTCCAGTGGACTGCAAGGTGGAAGCTCATTCGCGGCGGCCATGTATCTACATTTGGGACAGCCCAGATATCGCACGCTACGACGCTGACAGACGCTAGCATATAGAAAGAGAGAGAACATCGGATGATGGTCTCGCTACCGCAATATGCGAAGAGTCCTGGTGACATACAAGGTAGTCGTTCAGCAGGGACAAGTTCACACGGGGTCCCGGAGATGGTTTCTGCTGCGAGTGGCAGCGATCCGCAACCACGATCCCTGCGTCTCAAGTCGTGGCAAATGATACGTACCTGCCCTACTCCGCAGTGGCTCGCCTTCTCACAAGAGCGAGGACTCTCTCCTCCATGTCTCTCCGCAGCGGCTGCGCCAGCGGCAGCGCGAGAGCTGCGACAATGCGACTCGCGACGGGGAGCTGGGGTGTAAAGACTCTCAAGGCGACGTTCCCTTGTCTACCGCACTCCAACCTTTTTTTTTTTTTTTTTTTATTACCCCGCCCGGTTAAGGCG